>JAHWFO010004564.1:2592081-2658213 GCA_023313115.1 Rhysida immarginata
TTTAATATTGATGTTAATAATTTTGTTTCTTTTAGTAGAAAGAGTATGAATTAAAGGCCTGCAGCAATTAATATAAAAATAGCTGGTGGCCATTTCTGTTATACCAAAATGCTAAACTAGTAAATAGTTGTTTATTTCTTTCAGGAAAACTTTTCTGGCGTCGCGTGCTTATTTCCCTCGTAGATTCTTTTGAGTCGAAAATTGAATTGACCAGTTATGCGAAAACGTTTAATAAGAGGTCCCGCTTTCCTCAAATATTTTGTGTCGTTAAAGAGTGAAATTTAAAAAGTCAAATTAACCCAGGAAAATTTTGGAAAACCCGAATAAAGCAAAATATTTAGAGCCGGAGCCGATGGATATCGACGGTTCACCGCATTAAATCTAAATGGAGATTCAGTGAATAGAGGTCGAAACAGAAAGGAGTTGCAAGAGATTTTCTCCAGTTGTAATTTTATTATGAGTGGAAATGAGTTTTTAATAACTTACGATATGTATTTCAATTGAAGCCCTTTCTCGTATAATAATCCCATTAGATTGCTTTATAAAATCGCTTCCGTCGGTAGTTTGTGAGTTCCGTGGAAATTTATTTAGCCAGCCGCCGACAAAGGAAAAGTCGCAGTGATGAATGATTGGCGTCTGTACCTCCCCGTAAATTGCAAAAATTTTACAAATTTTAAATCAAACATTCATAAATTTAAAAAAATAATCAAATAAATAACGTTAACTTGAATGGATTAACATATTCACAAAAAAGTCTAATCTAAGTTAATTCATTCTCGTTAACTTAGATCTACGTGCTTGCAACTGCAATCAATCTGGAAAAAATATTTTCTTCCAATTTGTTTAATGACACAGTAAGATTTGAATACCATCAAAAAAGAAAATAAAATGTAAAAAAAAATTTATAATCTTTAAAATTTTGGAGCGTTTCCCTGACTTCACATTGCGTGAAACAGAATGAAAAAAATGTATTTTTGTGTAAAGAAAAATTCGCTTTTTTTCCTCTGTTTAATATCGTGTCCCATAAAATCGCAAAGTTCAGAAAATTGGATTTTGTCAGGGAAGAAAATGAAAGGGAAAAAGAGAAAATAAAAAAAAAAGAAGTCGGCGCGAAGGATTGGAAGGTGATTTCATCAAATCATTATTAGTTTCTCCAAGTTCGCCCTGTGGTCTTTACTTCAATTTTGTAATTTTCTTTCCTGGGAAAATTGCATTCAAAGCAAAATCATTTATAAATCTTCACGAAATTTTTTTCAATATTTTTTTTCATATTATGAATTTTTATTTCCATGCCTACAGGATTGGGAAAATACGTAGAAAGATTTTTTTCACAAATTTTGAAGATATTTACAAAAACATTTTTTGAAAGTGTTTACAGGCATAATTCGGAGGATATTTACAAAGCCTAGTTTTGAGCAAAAGCTGTTTATTTTATATTAAAATTAAACAGGCTATTGATTTTAAAGAACTTCTTAATGTGAGTTTGTTTAGAGGTACAGTTTATTAATGTATAATTTTGTTACTTGGTTACATTTAATTCTTTTAAATTGCATAATTGTAAATTATTTAAATATTAATTTAAATAATATTGATGATTGAACTAAGATACTAAAAGTAACCAAATTAGTATTTCCTTAGTGTTTATTTTTGTAGATTAATAATGTAACAATAGCAAGGGGTACAATCCGCCAGATAAAACCGGAAGATGAAGCCCTATGTTGCCCCCCAACAGAACGAAGCCCAAAACGGGGTTAATGATACATATAAAATAGACTAATAAGGAAAAGAAAAAAACCCAAAATAAAATCATGGCCAAAAAACTAGGCCGAGTCAAACAACCAAATATTATTATTATTATTATTATTATTATTATTATTATTATTATTATTATTATTATTAATCGCACAGCTGGCGATACAGATCCTGAAAATCTATCAAATAGCCCCCAATTGCATCAACCTCTTTCAAGCTCTTATGGTTCAATGGAGAACTGTTCTACACTGTAACAGACTCTACAGGGATGACATCACCATTCAGCGAGGTATCTTCCAAGGAGATTCTTTAAACCCACTTTGGTTTTGCATGTCACTTAACTCACTATCCCATATCCTTAACAGCTCCAAATACGGGTTTAAAATCAAAGATAAAAACCAGGTCCCATATACACTCAGTCACTTAATGTATATGGATAACATCAAACTATATGCATCCAGCCATAACTATTTAGAACACCTACTGCCCATCACAGAGCACTTTTCCATCGACATCGGCCTAAACTTTGGGATCTCCAAGTGTCGGACAAATTCTATGCAAACAGGAAAAACCCCAGCACCTGCCTTTCTTCTAAAACAATCACACCACTACGATGCCAGGAAACTTACAAGTACCTCGGTTTCCAACAGTCCCACTACATAGCCCATAACAAAATCAAAAACGAATTGACACAGACTTATACAGGGTGTTTCATAATTGGTGTCCCGTCTTTAGGTCCAAATAACGGCTCAAGGGGAACAGGTGGGGGAAAAATGAACATTGATTATTTGGTTTTGATGTCCACTAATTCCGAATAAGAACATTTCGCGCCCCTGGGGGCGAAGGGGTAAATTTTGAAAATTTTAATTTTGTAGGGGTAGGGGTTAGACCCCATGTGTTATTTAGAAAGTTGCAGAGCATCATGTAAAATGTGGGTTTAGCAAAAAGCCCGGTGAAAAAATCTCATACCCTGCGCCCTTTAACGAGTGGGTAAAGTGAAAGGTATTGGCTAGCCGATGTGGACAAAAACCATACATATTAGAAAACAGTAGGGCCTACATTTGGAGTGGGGTCAAGACCATTAACTTTTCAGGGTAACGACTCATTCATTTTCATATGTACTGTTTTCTAATAAGTAATAAAGTTCTAATAAGTTTCTAATGAGTTTTTCTGTTTTTGTCTACATTAGCTAGCCATACCTTTCACTTTACCCACTCGATAAAGGGCAGGGGATGAGATTTTTTCACCGAGTCTTTTGCTAAACCCACATTTTACATGATGCTCTACAACTTTCTAAATAACACATGGGGTCTAACCCCTACCCCTACAAAATTAAAATTTTCAAAATTTACCCCTTCACCCCCAGGGACGCGAAATGTTTTTAGTCTGAATTAGGGGACATTAAAACCAAATAATCAGTATTCATTTCCCCCAATCTGTTACCCTTGAGTCGTTATTTGGACCTAAAAACGGGACACCAATTATGAAATACCCTGTATACAGCGCCTCAAAGCTGTCTGCAACAGTAAGCTCCACGGCAGAAACATCATTAAAGCCATCAACACCTACGCAGCTCCGGTTCTCACGTACTCATTTGATATCATACACTGGACCCCCACAAACCTGGCAAACCTACAACGCAAAACCCGACGCGCCCTGTCCACCAGTAACAAGCTCCACCCTCGATCCAGCACAGAGAGGCTATATCTATCTCGACACCTCGGAGGCATTGGCCTCGTAGATCTGACTAACTTACATGATACGCAAATCGCGCAACTACAACTTTATTTTAAAGGAAAGCAAACCAATTCCCCGCTTCACGCCAGCGTCTATGTTGCAGACAACCATACCCCATTATATTTTAACCAATCCAAAAACCCAACAATCACATCCCCTGTTGTGCTCCAACAACGCCGATTACAAACATGGTCCCAGAAATCACTACACGGCAGACACTTCCAAGATCTCCAGCAACCTTTTGTAGACACTAGAGCCTCTAATGCCTGGCTGGTACGAAGAGACCTGCAGCCAGAAACAGAGGGCTTTATGACTGCGATCCAAGATCAAGTAATTAATACCAGAAATTTTCAAAGGTATATCCTAAATAACCCCATTGAAACAGACCTCTGCAGGAAGTGCCAACACCATACAGAAACCGTTCAACACATCCTCTCGGGCTGCACCCCTTTGGCAAACACGGATTACTTAACCAGACACAATCACGTTGCCAAAATCATACATCAGCATCTAGCTACTAAACACCATTTGCTAGGTGAAAAATTGCCATACTACAAATATGCCCCAGAGCCAGTTTTAGAACATCAATTTCATCATCTATACTGGGACAGAGGGGGTGGCCGTGGCCTGGTTGTCTCGTCGGTTGGCTTGCTAATCGATGGAGTTCAGCAACTTCAGGCGCGGCCAGCTGCTGGCTGGGTGACGGCTGTTGGAGGACTTTAGTCTGACCCATGTGCCAAGTGACCATAGCTGGTTTTCCAGCAGTTGGTAACAGCCACTGGTTTGTTTGTCCGCCAGCAGCTCTTCCATCATGAAACCCCCCCGTGCTTCGGAGGGCACGTTAAGCCGTCGGTCCCGGCTGCTACTGTCATCTCGTTATTTACTGGGATGGCGCAAAACTCCCTCGTAGGAGGGTAGAAGCGATAATCTACCCTCTGTACTAGATACTACTAGATACTGGGACAGAACTATTTACACAGACAAAACAATTCCACACAACAGACCAGATATTACTCTCACCGACAAGAGCAGACGCATCACCTACCTCATCGACATCGCAGTCCCCACATCAACAAATCTGCAGACAACCATCTTGGAAAAACAAAGACGATACACTGATCTCGCCATCGAGTTCAAGTACAATGGGGAATGAAAAGGTACTTGCTGTTCCCATTGTCCTCTCCACAGTTGCCATCATCCCTAGCAACCTATAGCAACAGTTATCAACACTAAATCTTCCCACCAGCATTTTTCATGAGCTGCAGAAAGCCGTAATCCTTGAAAGCTGCCACATCTTGCGAAAATTCCTACAGTTTTAAATTCTTACGTCTGAAAATTATTATTGTTATTATTATTTTAATATATTTCTTTCTTTCTAGTTTTGTGTAAAATCTATCTGCCCAGACATATGTTGCAATATCAAGTTTCTTTCTTTGACCAATGTACGTAAACATGTACACCAGTTTCAAACTGAGACCGAAATAAAATAATAATATTATACTAATAAGTAACGACAAGGGATAAAGCCCGCCAGAAAAACTGGGAGGCCGAACCCAACGTTGCCACCAACAGAAAAAAAAAGCCCAACAAAGGAAAAACACCAAAAAACAGCAAACACACACACATTCACACACGCACGAAAAAAAAAAACCTAACTAGTTCCAAAAAGGGAACAGCGTTTATCAGAAAATACATCCAAATGGGGGAAAGACTTATTGATTGACAATGTCTACCAGTTTGTTGGCAGGATCAAAATTCATAACATTCGTCCTTCTTGCCCCCAAAAAAGCCAAAGACTGACGGGATCTATTAGAATTCAGAACCCGAAAGCCAATATGATCAAGAGTTCGCGGAGCAAGAATGCTCCCGTTAATTATTTTTAACAAAATTTTTACTAGCATTTTATTAAGAATCGATTGCAAATTAAATAACGAGGCCAGGGAGCCGGAGTCTGTAATTTTCTCTGTGCAATGAAAATTCAGCAGCTTCACTTGCAGATGGTCAAATAACTGTGTACTGCCCGAAAACCAAATCCATGGAGCGTACATGATTTTAGATAACACAAAAGACTTGTATAGCATAAGAAACGTGCTTTGTCTCTTGAAGAAACCAGCAAGACGTTTGATAATACCCACACGCCTGCTGGCTTCCACTAACAAAGAGTCAAGATGATCGGAGAAATTTAATTTTGAGTTAAAAATCATTCCAAGATCCTTAATCAACGTTCTACGCTGAATTAAACTGGCCTTCAAAGTTTAGTCATAATAATAGTTAATGACTTTTCTAGCATACATTAGACAGAAAGATTTTCATGCATTTAGTGAAAGCCTGTTCAATTCTGCCTAGCGAGCAACAGAATCTAGCGCCGAAGACAATTCAAAGCAGTCATCCCAGCAGTGAATAGCGGAAAACAGTTTCAAATCATCTGCGTAAAACAAATACTTGACCCGCAGATCGACAAAATTCAATGCTAAATCAGCAATAAAGATGTTGAATAGCAATAATCAAATGTAATCCCTTAACAAAATTAAAGAATTTCTATTAAACATTGAAGTTCTTATAGTAATTAAGAGTAACCAAAATTAAATTAATAATTGAAAACTGGATTTAATGCTCCAAGCATAATGTAATTTTTTCCATAATATCAAGAGTATTCAAATTGAAGTTATTTTATTCTAAATAAATAAATAAATAAAAATCATTTGTTCTATTTATTTATTTACATAAAATAATTTAGCTTCATCGTGAATTTTACATATGGCTCGGAGAAAAATGAATCACGAGGCTAGAAGTTCCATTTCCTAAGGTTTATGAAAATCTTTCTCTATTTCTATGGAGGGTTTCTTGTCGTCAAAATGGGAAAAAGTCCAAGCAACGCCGTTTTCTAAGCAACCATGTGAAAACCCTGACGCATGAAGTTAGAAGGGAATCGAACCCAAAACGCGCGGCTTCATTACTGTTGTTGCGCGGTCGGATTCAGTCATGCAATCATGTTGCTGTTGTCCTCCTCCTCCACCTGCTGTTGTTAAGTTGGATTCATCACGCAAAAGCAAGGGAAGGAGACTCTTTTCATTAAATAGATTTCTGTAATTAAGCATCGTTTTTCACGTTTAACGATCATTTTTATTGCTATCTCCTAATCTAATTACGTATATATTCAGTCAAGCAAAAATGATATTGACCACACAGTATATCACAAGTTATTTTCATTGGCTATGAATGAAAGCCATTATTGGAGAGAAAAAAAATCGGCTTAATGACCTCGCTAGAGAATCCGTTGTTCGCAGATTCTCGACAGGGAGCGGGAATCTCCTTTATAACTTTTAAGTAGGACCTTAGCTGTGCTCCCTTTGTTCGCCAAACCAAATTAAAAAGCTCAGCCATAAAATAAATATTGAGAAAAAGTATTTCCCTTCCCCTTCGATATTCTTGTGGTAGGCGTTTCTATTTTTAGAAATTCAATTTTATTTTTGCTCCTTCGTAGATCACTTGAAACCAGTTCCTTCTATTTTGAAATATTTCATCCAGTTGGTTGAGAGGGAAAATCCCGAGATCGTTTCTTTTATTTTCATTTTTGGTTTTTCAATCTTTAATGCCGTGCATGAAGTGGAAAAGCTAAATTTAGGCAAAAATCTATGCGTGCATTGGAAACGTCTGAACAACAGGAGTTTCGAACAGAGCAACAGAGTATAAGGGCTTCTACGTCAAGGGCAAGAAAAACTTGGGTCTAAAGTATCCAGTGATTTTCCCATTGGTGAAGATGGATATCATTTTAAGCTGAGGCAAGTCAACAAGAGCTTAAATAAAGTTCCGGTATTTCACCAAGAATTCCTATTTTTCTTTAAATGGATAGTATCTTCGCTCTGTGTTGTATTGATTGAGTTATTATTGAACCAATTTTGACTTATAATTCAACTTCTTCAGACTGTTCTGTTTACCTACAAGTGTAATTATCTCGGGAAACGCCGGGTCCTCTGCTAATTATATACAGGGTGAGGCATTTATCTTGAGACAACTGAATATCTCAGAAATGTACGAAAAAATGTCCAAAATCAAAAGTGAATTATTTCGCGGGGGAAATTCATTAGTTAAAAAAATTAACCCCCCCCCCTTGTGAGGGAGGGGGGGTGGAAGAGGGGGTAACTTTGAAATCTTAAATAGGAACCCCTATTTTTAATGGTATATTCAGATTGTACACAATATTAGAGGAATGTTTTATTCTTGGTGTTTTTTTCAATTGATCCAACCGTTTAGGAGATAGAGGCCCTCAAAGTGTGGAACTTTTAAAGTTTTGAACCCAATTTTATCTATGAAGACAAAGAGATAGAGAGTGGATCTTACAGACATTCCTATTCTACTTGTTAATGGTTTTTAAGAATCCGAAGTCAGAATTTCAAAAATCCAATATTTTTTCAATACACACGCATAGTCTCCATAGGGCTGCTGCCCCCAAAAGTTTACTTGTGCACTAAAAAATTTTGAATTTTTGAAATTTTGACTTCGGATTCTTAAAGACCATTAAAAAGTAGAATAGGAATGTCTGTAAGACCCACTCTCTATTTTTTTGCCTTCATCGATAAAATTGGGTTCAAAACTTTAAAAGTTCCACACTTTCAGGGCCTCCATCTCCTAAACGGTTGGATCAATTGAAAAAACACCAAGAATAAAACATTTCTAGAATATTGTGTACAATCTGAATATACCATTAACGGGTTCCTATTTAAGATTTCAAAGTTACCCCTCCCCCAGCTCCCCACACGGGGAAGGGGGGGGGGGTAATTTATTAACTAATGAATTTCCCCCGCGAAATAACTCACTTTTGATTTTGGACATTTTTTAGTATAATGCTTAGTTTCCGAGATATTCAGTTGTCTCAAGATAAATGCCTCACTCTGTATATAGAAAGATTTGAATAAAAAGTGTGATCATGGTATTGGGAAATATTAGTTTATGATGTTGTTATAATGTAATGCTGTTATAATGCGATAGAACAGACATTCGTCATTGTCGTGCTAAAGTGTACACTCTGTAAACTGATATCTTTTAGAATAAAATCCAAGGAGTAGAGAACGGTAAAGCGAGACTACGTTAAAAATAGCAGACATTTGCTCTCAATTCAATTTGCCCAAGTGAAGCTGCAATTGAAGGATGTGAACACGATTCTCTTGGCGTTTGGTTAACAACTGTTTGCCAAAGTCGATCGAAATCGAATTAACTGGAACCCGGCACCTGTTCTTCTTCTTCCTCTTCTTTTTCCTGCACCCTATAAACTATGGAGTGCATTCATTCACAGACAACTCAAGGCGCTCTTCGACTGAACGCAACGGAGCCCAACCCTATTAGGGTCAACCACTATCCAATTACCTGCGAACAGAACGAACCTTTTTGTTTTACTATTAGTCAATATCCGTAAACATTGTTAAAAAAAATTTAACAGTTGAATTATGAGCAGGAATTTGTAATGAGCTTTGCCCTCCCCCGTTTAATTAGGAATGTAAAGTGAGCTTTTATCGGAAGAGGTTGGAGAAATAAAATTTAAAAAAATTATTTCAGAATAAAAAGAAAAAAAATATAACGATAAGGGGAGAGCCATTTAGGCATTTCTGTCCTAAAAAAAATACAAAAAAAAAAAGATTGCAAATATGTTGCTTTTGTTTTAATAATTTTTTTGTTTGTTATCAAACCGATATCAAATCGATATATTCTCTGTAGAAAAAATCTATACAGCTTTCTTCGTGCTCCAAACGAGCATTTTCTGTATAAAGTTTAGAATATTTGATTTTTCTCGTCAGAAATATTAATAGACAACATTTTCTTTGAATTAATCTTGTATTAATTTCTGTCGAATTCAGCCATAGAATTTGAAGAATCATAAAGGTTTACCCTTACTGGAAAAGTTTGATCTGAAAGGGAAACTTCTTGAAGGAATTTCTGGCGACACCGGAAAAAACGGACAAGTTGGAGTGAATTTAAAATTAGAAAATGCGTATAATATGACACTAAAAATAAAGAGTGTGGATCTACAAAAAAAAAGCCTTTGATCGCGTTTCCCACAAGATTTTATTATAAAAACGACGAGAAATATATGGAATTTGCGGACTTCCTTTGAGCTACATTTCCTCTTTTATTAAGTAATAAAATGATGGTTCTTATTATCCATACTCTATCTCGAAGACCATTAATATTACGATGGGTGTTCCCAAGGTTCAATTATTTCTCCTTTTTTATTTAATTTATTTATTAATGACATTCACTACTGTTCTCAATTCCCTAAAATTATTTCTTATGCGGATGATGCAATCTTATTTTCTCTGCTAGAGATGAACATTCCCTAAATTCAATTATAAATATCACTTTACCAGACATAACCGCCTGGATTAGAAAGAACGAACTCGGCATTAACTACATCAAACGCGTTTTTATGAAATTAGGCAACGAAATAAACAATTTAACACCGAATCTATAAAAAGTTTTCTGGATGAAAATCAAATCACTATAGATGATGAGTATCGCTACTTAGGTATTATCATTTCGTATAAGAGTTCGCATTTACTTTATATTACTCGTTCTACTGTACTTTAATCCATTTATACAGGGTGAGTTTAAAGTCGCGTACATCAAAGTTAAACTGCCCGTAAAAGTACCAGTTTTAGAATTTAAATGAAACTAAAGTATCACAGAGATTAGTTGAAATGTTGGCTTGTATTTTTAGCAGGCAAACTTTAGGTGTTACAATAAATGTTGGAAATGACGTCCTCTTTCGCGAATATAAAAGCGTGTTCGTTTCACTAGATTTCGTGAGACTCTGCGAAGCATGGCAGTATTGAAATTAGAAATGGCTATTGTGATGTTCGTTTTCAGCTCAGCAATCGTGAGTGGGATATTCACATAAACTATTCTTTAGATAACCCCATAGGAAGAAATCAAGGGGTGATAAATCTGGCGAGCACGAGGGCCACAATCCCCGGGAAATGACGCGCTGAAGGATAATTTATATATAAAAAAACACAAAGTTTGTTTGGTAAAGTGAACACTCGAAAAGGACGTCATTTCCAACATTTATTATAACACCTTAAGCTTGTCTGCTAAAAATAAAAGCCAACATTTCAACTAATCTCTGTACTTTCATTTAAATTCTCAAACTGGTTCACTGAAAAAAAAATAAAAAGAAGAGAGAAAACACAAATCCACAAATTTAATATTAACTTGTATGTAACTATCAAACTACTGATTGTCCAAGCCTTGCTGAAGAAGCTGACATAGTCTCTTTAAACTATAGTTAGTATTAAACTCTTTTTGTGGATTTGTGTTTTCTCTCTTCTGTTTATTTTTTTTTCAGTGAACCATTGTCCACAGTTTCTGGCGTCCCATTTACTCGTATTTTTTCTCAAACAGGTACTTTTACGAGCAGCTAAACTTTGATGTGCGCGCCTTTAAACACAACCTGTTTAATTCTCTAATTTATTCTAATCTTTCTTTTGGGATTATTGTTTTGGGTTGTTCCTCCGATCAAAATTAAGAAGATTACTCATTTTACAGAATGGTTCGTACGTATGATTCTAATGTTCCGCACAAAACACCAATTACATATCTATTTCATCGATACCAATTTCTAAATACAGGGTGTTTCAAAATTATGTACAATAAATTTAGTGACATATTCTTCAGGTCAAAAGAAGACGAAAATGTTCTATAGCACTTTGTCTGGAAACGATTTATTTACGCGATACAGCCAACTAAACCCGTGGCTCCAAATTACAGGAATTGTTCAAAGTGCCCGCCACCAGCTCGCACGCACGCTTCGGCTCGTTGCATGAGCGACCGTCTGATGTCATGGAAGAGTTCGTCGCCAGCATTACGAACGGTTTGGCATGCATTTTCAATTCGTTGTCGCAGATCCATAATGTTAGGAACTTCTGTGCTGTAGACGATCGTTTTCACATGACCCCACAGAAAAAAGTCCAAGGGATTAAGGTCGGGTGATCTTGCAGGCCAGGCTACCGGTCCACCTCGACCTATCCACCGATTCGTGTATGAAGCATTAAGGTGTGCTCGCACAACATGGCTGAAATGTGCTGGAGCGCCATCATGCATGAACCACATGTTAGATCTTATCAAAAGAGGAACATCTTCCAGTAATTCTGGCAACGCATTCTGCAGAAACAAATGGTACGATCGCCCAGTCAATCGTGGCGGCAACATAGAAGGGCCAATTAAGTTATTTCCGACAATTCCACACCAAATGTTCACGGAGAAACGCTCTTGATGCGCTCGAGCTCTGGTAACGTGCGGGTTAGCATCTGCCCAATGGAGCTGGTTGTGAGAATTTACGATTCCTGTCCGGGTGAAGGTTGCTTCGTCCGTGAAAAGTATCTGGCTGAGACAACTAGGGTCTGCAGCATGACGACGTTGTATCCATTGGCAAAATCATTGTGGATAGTCCGTTGGGTTCAGTGCCTGAACCAGTTACAGGTGGTATGGATGCAAAAGCTGACGGTGAAGAATGCGCCAAACAGATGAGTGCGGAATGTGTACCATGGAAGGAATACGACGGGTGCTTGTCTGTGGTTCATCATGTATGATGTCAATTATCACATCCTCCTCATCCGGAGAATGTGCTACAGGCCGCCCTTGTCCTGTTTGACGGCCAAAGGAACCACGCTCCCTCAAATGTCTGTCGACAGATACAAATGTTCAGTTATTTGGCAAACGTCTATTCGGAAAGCGTTCTTGGTAGAGTCTTCTTGCTTCCACAGCATTTCCGTCCGCAAGACCATACATTAGGTGCATGTCAGTGTATTCTGCACTGGAATACGTGTACATGACTTTTTTTTTACGTAAATCGTAATGCGTATGTCAAAGCACGCAAACGTTCTGAAATTGATATTTCTAGTGGATGTACAATAGTGAAACTACAGTAATGGAAACAACCGTACACAACTAATGGAACAACCCTAAAGTAGGTTTAAATGGAACAAACCACTCAACCTAGTGTTGGGTCGAAACACTGGAACTGCTAAAATATCGTCCGCTAACTACCGTGCTTCCCTACTGTATGATATTGGATTACTCGCAAACAAATCGTTTCCAGATAAAGTGCTATAGAACATTTTCGTCTTCTTTTGACCTGAAGAACATGTCACTAAATTTATTGTACATAATTTTGAAACACCCTGTATATACGATATTCACTTCATATAACGGTTTGTTTTTTACATAAAGTAATTCATAACAAAATAATATTAGCTAGCCCTTTAAAACTAACTTTTAATTTTGATTACCATGATTATCAAAATAGATTCGTCTTCCGTTTGTGCATAATAACTATCGCCGCCATACTCAATTTTTTTTTCAAAAATTGCACTTTATTACCCCCTAATTTGGGGCACGGCTGTTGGAGGACTTTAGTCTGACCCATTTGCCAAGTGACCATAGCTGGTTTTCCAGCAGTTGGTGACAGCCACTGGTTTGTTTGTCCGCCAGCAGCTCTTCCATCATGAAACCCCCCGTGCTTCGGAGGGCACGTTAAGCCGTCGGTCCCGGCTGCTACTGTCATCTCGTAGCAGTAGTTATTTACTGGGATGGCGCAAAACTCCCTCGTAGGAGTAGGTGCCACAGATTATCGTTTCGCGATAATCTACCCTCTGTACTAGATACTAGATACCCCCTACATTAAGCGAAAATTCTAGTATTTACGTTTTTAAAAATTCATTGAAGAAGTTCATTCTAAATAATGATCTCTGTTCAAAAAAATATTATTTAAATTAATTTAACTATCTTTGTATTTTTTTTAATTAATTGGTTGTTAGGCGATGCGGGGAGCTTTGCTCGACGGGCTTTAGTCTTTCACATTATAGATTGTAACCTCTGTTTTCTGTTTGTTTTATTGTGCTCTTTCTTCTTTGAAATTTTGTAATTTTTTTTCAAATAAATAAATTAATTAAAAGATTTCGCTACCACTAAACAATATTTCGTGTGAATATAGAATGAGATATTGTAAGTCAAAAAGTTTATATAAATAAGTAGTCTTTTATTTATGGTTTCTGAGATACAGGTGTTGGTTAAATATTGAACACGTCAGGCAACCGAAATGCCCAGGACGGATAGGATTTTAAGGCATTCGAGAATGAAAAGGAAAGCATTTGATTTCTAAAAAAGCCTTTCGTTGTTAAGAATTAGATGAGATTGCTAAGGAAGCCTCTGGTTGCTAAGCAAGGCGTACTTCTAAGGGAAATGTATATTCAAATAGATAAAAACTACCTGAAAAGTTAAATGGAGAAAGTAGCAATTCTCTATAGATTAGAACATATAAGAATCTTTTAATTTGTAAGCATTGCTATTTAATAAAATAAGCGTTAATTGTTTAACCGTCCATAGAAAGTATCAAATGGACCATAATGGTTCCACTAAACCACGTACCTTTGAACCAGTTTCGATTTTCATTAACTTCACGATATATTCATTCATGACACCTCGTTCCAAGTCGTTTGATATAGTATTACATGCCATATTTTAGCATTGAAAGTTCCAATGAACCATAATGGTTCCATTAAACCACATATCATTGAACAAATTTCGATTATCATTAATTTTACGATATATTCATTCATGACACCTCATTCCAAGTTGTTTGATATATTACATGCTGCATGTTAGCATTGAAAGTTTACAGTGAACCATAATGGTTTCACTAAACCATGTGCGTTGGAGCCAATTTCGACTATCATTAATTTTATGTTATATGCATTTATGACACATCATTCCAAGTTGTTTGATATATTACATGCCATATCTGAGCTTTGAAAGTTTTCACTGAAGCATATCGGTTCCATGAAACCACATACCATTGAACCTATTTCGACTATCATTAATTTTACGTTAATATTCAACCATGATATGTTATTCCAAGCTGTTTGATTTAATACATGCCATATCTTAGCATTGAAAGTTTCCAGTGGTCCATAATGGTACCACTAAACCACAGACCTTTGAACCAGAGGTGAATTCAGGAAGGTAGCCGGCTCGCTACGGCTACGTGGGCTAGCCTAGCCTTTTACCTGAACGCGTTCGCTAGGCTTGGCTAGCTCCGCCCGTCCGTAACCGGCTAGGTTTTTTAAGCGAGCTTCTCAAAAGTTGTCTTCGTTGGTCATTTTCAAGATGGCTGCGCCCACTGACGCAAACGTTTATGAAACTAAGATCGAAACACGATTCATTATCAACGGACATGAATTTATTTTACACAACAGCGACATTTATGACTAAGTCAAGGAGAGATTGTAGTAATGAATATTTTTTTACTTCTCTATGGCTGATGAAATGTTTAACTTTTATTTTGAGATAATTAACTTGTCGTTGATTTTATTATTGAATTAATGAACAATTAGAGCTTGCAACAGAAATTAATCAAAATAAAGCAGAAATTTTTTATTATTTCCCATTTTTTCACCCTTTTTTTCATCCCTTCATTGTTTCTCTTCGATTTCGATCTTCGATGGCTAGGCCTAGCCATAGCGAGCCGGCTACCTTCCTGAATTCACCTCTGTTTTGATTGACATTGACCATCAAGGAAGATCTTCACGTGTCTTCACTTAATTCACAAGCCTTTTTTCTGCTTTAGGTATGGAATACCAAAGGGAGAATAGCATTTGGCAATGCACATGGAATTGTATAGTGAAAAACGTGGTCCCCTATATTATTTCTGACCTTTTGAACCGGAAGTAGTTCTTCGATTTTTTTTTCCACCAACGAACTCAGTCTTTCGTTTTCCCTAAGTTGTCGAACGGCGAAAATGGAAGTCGAAAATTCGGTAACGTTCGAACGCTAGAGTACCAACAGACGGACAGACGGACGGACGCACATTGTGAAAACATAAGTACCTATCGGTCCTAATAATTTAAAAGAAATAATTAAACTGTGGCGCTTCATGTTGATTTCATTATTTGCCGTAATGTAGCGTGGCATGATTTGTGTGAATGTAAAAAGTTTGTTAAACTCGGTTTATCCTCTGTACTGCTGTTTTTGAAAATTTGGAAAACGCCGCTCTAATGTCGTATATGTAGATATGATTTCCTGTATGTTTATGGTTTTTGTGATGGCACTGCTTCTGTAGCCATTGAAGAATATCTTCCCCTTTTTCCTGAGCGACTGAAGAGTATTTTCAAACGTGTTTAACAGCTTACGTGAAAATGGTACACTTTCCGGTGCCCACATTACATCTGAACGAAGAGTTCAGCAAAATGTTGAGGAACAATAAAATATACTTCAAATGGGATAAAGGATCGCTACGACTAGTACAAGAAGGCTCTCTGCACGTACTGGTAATGCTCGGACAAGTGTATAGCATACAAAAAGTACATCATGAACAACATCTTTATCCATCTCATAAGTTAAATTATCAATAGAAGACACAAGAACAAACCATTGTGGAAAAGCGGTTTGTCCTTGTGTCTTCTATTGGTCTTTCCATCCAAAGTTGTTAAGGTAATTATTCTATTTAGTCATAAGTTAATTTATTTACTTTAAATTATTCATTACTTAACCAATAGCTGTATCTCAGAAACCATTTATAAAAGACTACATATTTATATAAACGTTTTGACTTACAATAAGATATCTTGATCTTTCCTCACAGGGCACCCTGGGGATTGCTTTTTACTCTGATCTACGCTTTCGCTGACGTAATAATGAGAACCCGGAGGCTTCGGAATGGTGGGGCGACTGGAAACTTAATCCAGTTTGAAATTGATCGAAAGATATTCGAGGTGTACGGTGAATTCTGTATGAATAAGGCTCAGATTTACTACTAGAGTGAAAAATTCAAAATTCATACACGAAGCAGACAGGCCTGAAAATATGACTGCGGAAAATACTGAAAACGTGGGCAATATGAACCGGCGAAATCACCGTTATCACAATTGACGAAAATTGCGTCAGATGTGTTCATCAGCCACGGTTCAAGAAAGATGATGACGTAAAGAAAGCGGTGCACGAGTGGCTGCAAATACAAGACAAAACTAAGAATGCAGGTGGCAAATACAAGACAAAACTAGACTCTGCTAGAATACAGGCACTCCAAGCAGATGGCGCAAATGCATTGAGAAGAGTGGAGACTACATTGAGAAATGACATTATAAATTTTGTTAAAGTTTGTTTCATTTTCTAATAAATCCCAATTTTTACAACTTCAGCTTAACTCTCCCTCATATTATTATCATCAATAGATGTTCTCTTAATTAAAAATTGCAAAGCATTATGTCAAAAAAGAATGCATTGGTTTTTATTAAAGGCACTGCTATATACAACACGTGCTTTTTCACTTGTACCTCGCACTTCTTCCCTCTTTTGTTTAGTGAGCAGAAAAATTTAAAAAGCCTGTGTCCCAAGATGTTTTTTTGGCAGTAAGAAACCTGAAGTTTTCCTAGCAATGTATTTCTTAGTATTTAAAGAATGTCCTTTCAAGAATCACTGTTGTAAATGAATCGCTATTCAGGTAGACGACGAAGTGTATTCAGAGAAGGATGGAGACTACATTGAGAAATGACATTATCAGCTTTTTTTGTTAAGGTTCGTTATATTTTATATTAAAAATTCCATTTTCTAATTTTAGCTTGCCTCTTCCTCGTATTTTTCGTAATTTTTTAAAAATTTATATTCCATACTAATATTCATATTATAATGTCCTGCGTCCACTGGAAAAAATAAACCAGCTCCAGGTTATCTGTGCGTGTCCATTCTAAAAGATGTCATTTGTAAAGAAAACCGGGTTATTAAAACTAGTCAAAAAAAAATAAAATTAGGAAAAATATCTTAGTTATTGACGTAACTCGGGAACAACTAACCAGCCTGTTTTATTCAAAATGGCGGCAGATTTCATGGCTTCACTCACAAGCAATCAACATCTAATTTCGGTCGTTTTCGCGAATTACGTGGTTCCAGGAATTCTAGTGTCCTTTTATAACGACGAATCCTTCTCTTTTTTTCAACCATCGCAACCAAAGTTAATAAACAGTTACAATACAAATATCAAAGTTGGATGCATGGAAGGCCCCATGTTGGAAAATAACATCACAAAAGTCTAGTTCTTTTCTCTTTCTGCAGCAGATATCGGTTTGGGTTTTGGAGAAAAATCAGAATCTTTAAGTTTTGAGATATTTTGGCAGTGGAAAATAGCATGAATGTGAAGTTTTTAAATATATAAGGCTCCTAAAAGGTACTGACGGCTTTTAAAATGGAATAGTAAGCAACGATGATAACAGTTATTAAAAAGTTATTCTTGCGGTCATTACTTTTTGATACGTTTCCTTGTTTAGGGACCGGTCTTTACGGACTGCACGGAATGACACTCAACGACCTGCATCGACCGCGAACGTCCAACGATGCCCGCCAACTCACCTGCAGGTTCGTGTTCTCGTACAACTGTTTTACTGCATTTGGATGCGGACCGTTCTTGATAATAAATATGCACAAAAGCTCCTTCTTGTCGCTGTTGTACTCTCATCCAATTGGTGGTATTCCAATACAACGAATACACCACATTCACGCTTTTCTACAATAATATCAAAATATTGACCTCATGCATTAATCTTTTGCAGGAATAATTTTAATACATCACCGTTTGCCTGTTGTTCAATTTTTTAAACCGTCAGTCCTTTTTAGATATTCAAAAAGGTTGTTAACGTTTTTATAAACCGCAAACAGCAAAAACTTTTTTTGATTATCTTGTAGTAAACGAAACAATGTAGATATGGATACACTTAAGGAAATAGCAGAATTTATCAAAAAATGTTAACCTCTGTATATCAAAATTTAAAATATAATGCCTTTCAATTTTACTATATAGAGATTTAATGTTTAATTGTTGAAAAAAGACTTGGTCTTCGGCATTCACAAATGATTTTGTGTGACTTGCAATATTGATTTTAAAAGCGAATAACAAGAATTCACTCTAGCCTTTTTCCCACACGAATACACTTATTTCTTTAAATAATCGTGAATTTATACGAAATTTAAAAACGATATGCTAACCTCATATAAGTCTGCTTGTAATCTTTCTAGAAGAACTTGATACTTCGTAACGGAGGAACTTCCGTGTAAGCATTTCATGTTGCGAAATATTCCACCACAGACATAAAGCATTTAAAGGACCCCCCCCCCCTCCTGTGGATTTATTTCCTTTCAGTGCTCTTTTGAAAGAGCTAAAGATTGGTGTCTATCTAAACTCCAAAACTTGTCAAAATGTCAACATCAAGAGCAGCAGAAAAGCCATCATGAAAGTGGAGAATATTCTCAAATCCGTGGGAGTCATGGACAATTTCTTCGCCATCAAACCTTCGCGGACATTTATCTCCGCAGATTATTTTTCGCTCATCAGATGAAATCCATTTCGTGGTTATGCTTGCTCTATTTTAATAATACACCATCCATAAATCTCTTTGTTAAAGAGTCCATTAAGGAATAAATTAAGCTAGAGCATAAGCTTAAAGCAGCAGAGTATAAACATTACGGCTATTTTTGTGAGTTTTCGGAACACATATTGTTTATCAAATAGCAAACAAAAACATCTGAACATTACCATCAACCGTTATTTAATTTATCATTTGCCATATTTTTCTTCAAAATTATAAGAAGACTTTCAAGAAATGTTTCCAAATATCTCCGGGGCAAACGGGAGAAAACACTTAAGAAAATGAATTTTGATATTTTTAAACATCTTCAGCGAAAGACCAACTTTTATTAATAAACAGTTACCTCTCAAGAATGCTAATATATAGTTAAAAAATTCATTAGGGAATTTAGGCCTATGACGTCACTTAATAAAGGTGTCAACACATTATTAACGGGCTATCCAAACGGTTTAGGTGTTATTTTAAGGGCGCCACCTCAAAGCGATTCGCCAACACGAGCGCCCCGAGCGCAGAAGGGATGGATGAAATTTATTCCGAAACTTGGCAAAGTTTTTCTTCCTCCTACATTTTCAGTTTAAATGCCTTTCATAACTTGTAAGGCTCCAGGCTATTAGCGCTATTCAGATCTGGCGGAGAAGATTTTCTACTTTAATGGAACGCATTTGCATGACAAATAGAGCAAACGCCAAGGATTTTCGACAACCGACAACTTAAAAATTCTCAGCGACGAAAACTGAAAAGCCCTTTTTACTACGAATGAGACTCTAATCCCACATTACACGAGAGAAACAGTTGGACTCTCCAATAATCCGAAAATTAAACGTGTTAATGTATAAATTATCGTTGTGTAATAATTTTATTAATTAATGAAAGAGTTCACGAACACAACAGGAAAAGTTTAAAAAACATAATAGTCCAGTGGCGAAAGATTGAAACTTTAAATTTTACTCTTGAAAGATTGGAATCCCACTGTCTTCTCCTTAACTATCAAGCGACTCGCTGAATGCTCTTTTCCTTGTCAATAAATGAAAATAAATATTAAGTTGACAACAATAAGCGTTTCGAATGCATCTAGCGCTCATCTACAGGAGTAAAATTAATGCCTAATTGCAGGAAGAACCATGACATGAAATGACATGATTTGTTTTCAAATTTGCATAAAAATTTAAATATTAGTCTAAACCCAATTGCAGTTTTGATTTATAAGCTAATTGGCGTTCTTCTGAAATCTATATTAATAAAGACCAATGTGTGTCTGCCTGTCTTTCTGTCTGTCTGTGTCTTTCATTGTTCTCGGTAGTGCTGTATCTCTAATTGTGTCCATTTTAATAAGCTAAAAATCATATGTTATCTAATCAACTATTGTATCAATTTCTTTAATTCCTTGATTTTATTGATATTTTTGAAATAGTGTATCTTTTACATTTGTTTGTAACTATTTTATATTCTTGTTTTTATTTATTTAGATTTGATTGGGTTTTTTTTATTTGTCCTATATCTCTCCTTTTACTGGTAACATGATACAAATTTTGTATGTAATTATTCCCAAGGAATGCAAACAATAAGTATACAAAGTGGACTTTCCGGACTATGTTAAAGCATCATACAAAGTGTTGGTTACATGATTATAGAGATTATCGCGAATATTATTTATTTATTTATACAGGGTGTCCAAAAAGTCTGGTATCATGGCAGAGATATATCAAAGCCGGCAGGCGAGATCTGATGAGTATGGTTTATAGGTAATAGGGGGGGGGGGGGTGAGGAATTCATTTGCCGCGCTCAAATTTGACTCTGACCCCCAAATTTAAGGCCATCCATTTGCTAACTCGAAAATTATTAAAGATAGAGAAAAATTTCTAATTGCAATCCTGTAAGGCAACGCAACGCAACATAGTCTAAAAACAATTTTTAGTCATACCCTCCCCTTTGAAAGATTTTGAGAAAATGGGCGAGAAAGAGTCACTCAAGGAAAGAAAATTCATAACGGTGTGCTTCACTGCAATTCATATGTGTTAGAACCCTCAGCCAACCTGGCAAGCCCACCTGACTTTGAGTGGCCCTTTCTCGCCCATTTTCTCAAAATCTTTCAAGGGGAAGGGTGTCATTAAAAATTATTTTTAAACTAATTTGGTGTTGGTCTACGGGTAGGAATTGGAAAATTTTCCTCTATCATTAACAGTTTTCGAATTAGCAAATGGGTGACCTTAAATTTGGGGCCAAAGTCAAATTTGAGGCGGCAATGAATTCCCCACCCCCGCTATTACCTATAAACCACATTCATCAGATCTCGACGACTTGGCAGCTTTGAGATATCTGCCATGTTACCAGACTTTTTGGACACCCTGTATAAAGAAATAAATAAATAATATTCGCGATAATCTCAATAATCATGTAAACAACACTTTGTATGATGCTTTAACATAGTCCGGAAAGGTTTTTAACTATTTTGCAATGGATTTCCGTGTCTCAGCCCCACAAAACGAGTGAAAGACTTGCATATTAAATGAAATGGACATCATTCCCTTTCAAGGAAATAAGATACACTAGAGTAATGCCCGGCTTCGTTCGGGCTGGTTAAATATTTACAGGTTGTTTAGGATAAATTTTATAATAACTAAATTTCGCTTTATTTTGCTAACTTTGACTAATTGTACAGGGTTTAACTCGCCCATGGCTTCTCCGGGATTATTCCCGTTGCAAGAAAAATGTGTGGTTTTCACTTATAAAATCCGCGCAGTCCGCTGCAAGTAATCAAGCACCGGTAAAAACCCTATTCACCCATTTAAGGTAATTTATTTAGCTCGGGTTGATTATGTAAGGAGTGAATTTGTTTAGGTAAATTTTTGAATAATTTAAGGATGATTTATAATTTCCATCTTAGGAGAACTTCAAATGGTGACAAACTCTCCAGTCAGATATGATGGCAAAAGTAGAATATAAAAATAAACAATATCGGTCCCTTTAATTCTGTGTGACAAAAACGCTAATTATGATGGTATCATGATAAATAAATGAGATAATTAAAATAAAAATTAAAAATAAGAACGTTTCGTAGACAGTCAAGTATAATCATCAGTTATTTTATTAGAGAATTTAACGCACGTTAAATTATCAACTGAACTAAATAACGAGATTTATAGAGGCCTTATAGTATAACAAAGTGCAAAAAGAAATTTTTGACGACTAGTTACGGCATTTATTTCCGCTTTTTTCAAGTCTACATATGAGAGGAATCACAGCAATTACTGAAGGCTACGATTGGTTGATGATTGATGGGATCGCCAATTACAGAAGAGATAATTAGTAATTAACAGTTGGCTCCTTGTGATTGACTAGTATGAATATCATAGGTCGCGAAGTGAACAATTCTAAAAAGCTTATTTTGAATTCTGGGCCAAATAAATGACTTCATCTAAGTAGTCGGATATAAAATTGTTTTATACACTTAAAAAGTTAATATGCAATTTTATCTTCGAAGACTCTTTTATAGACAACATTTTTGTTTATCCACCAGGAGCATAGATGAAAAAGTGTTCCGGAGAATCAATGCGTGAACATGCTACAGTTGTCCATGTGAAAAGCACGAATTCCAAATTGACCCCCGCTATTTTTAATAATTGTCCTTGCGCTCAGTGGAACCTCATAATTTTTTAAAATTTATCAAGATTAGTGTAAGAATGGATTATTGGTTGTTATCTTTAGTTACTTTTTACTTTATAGCGCACTTTTTAAAGTAAAAAGTGTGTGCTTAAAAAGTTGTTTTATAAGGTGAGTCCTCGGCCTATGACGTTTCGCACTTACGACATTTAAAAATTGTTACCTTCATTGTCTCCATCTTGGATTTTAACAATCGGTATTTTTCAGGTTGGATTGTTTTTTCAGTGAAGGTTGGATTGTTGTTCTGCCTACTCTGGTCATGTGACTTCAGTTCCGGGTACTGTCTCTATCGTAGGCTGCGTCTGCCCTTGCAGCTACTGCAGCAGCGGAACCATACTGCAAGCTCATAATATTTTTGTCAGTGTGATATGAACAGTGAAGTAAGGCGTATAGTGTGTTTCATATATGAACGGACTAAAGCTGAACCTAACGCGAGTAATGCCATTAGAAGTGAATTTGAGAGAGTTCATCTGTGTCTTGCAATGCTTTTACTATGCCGTTCGTGCGGTTACGTCGAGCAGAGCTGTGATGGGAATGGTTGTAGTACGCCACATACCATGCTATGTTTTAGTGTGCGTTTCCCGGCATATGTTCATAGGATAAACAACGGACATGGCCGCCAATGTCACACAAAGCATTAGAACGAGCAGGTATTAAGGAAATACGTAGGAGATTGATAGCTGCCTTAAATGATTCGAGTGAATCATTAACGAAGATTGGACAACGAGTGCAAGAGAATCCTGTGGAACGATCAATTGCAATAACATTATCATTCGGAGAAGACTAATAAGCAGATTTCATTGTCCCTGCAATCAGGTTCGGAGTGGATTCTTTGGTTGTATCGGCTTCTTAACAAAAAATGATTTGAAGAAAATAAACAACCATGAATGTTTTTAACAATACTTCCACCTGCATTCCTGCCTGTTTCAACTAGATCGAACGCCTGCAAGGTTCTTCACAATTCTAACAGAAGCTTTACAATAGTAAGAGAGGATAATTCAGTACATGACATTTCGTGAAAATGTGCTTAAAAGGGTCTATTAATATTATGGTTTCCTCTCGTTCTTGCGGTCCTAGTTTACTTTTGTCTACTATTTATACTTAAGGCATGACTCTGTAACATATTAAGCTTATCTCTTCATTAAATTTAAAATTCCTTTCTTTGTTATGTATTTTAATCCTCTTGCATTTTGATTCAGAAGATTAAAATGCTTTTCAACTTACTGTTATTTAATGAGGGGCACTAATTAAGAAGAAACTTGTGAGCTAAGCTAAATTTATTAAAGCCATTCTGTTTCAAGCGCCCTTGATTTTGTTTTTATTTTAATATTTTTAACCTTTTAGCTAAGTTGGTACGTTTTGTTACAAGATCCTCCCATTCTTCATTCAAGTCTGAGCATTTCAATAAACTTACGAAGAAAGGATATACTGTATATTCAGTGGCCAATTTAATATGGCATTGTGCTTCGTTGAACATAGCCTGATTCCTCCAGCTATACACGTCATAAGCTATTTTGCATAATGGTCTGGGGACTTAATATCAGGTCGTTGCATATCAAATGTCGGGTTTCGAGGTGGGTTCCGCGCTTCAGCACGGTTTCCACGTTTAGTAGCAAGTACCTATAATAAAGTGGTTTCATAGCATGTCTGCGATGATATTAAATAGCGTTTGAACGCAAGCGAAGATAGTCATGACTTCCTACGAATTACTTGTGATAATGCATTACGAGTTCAGGTTGAATCACACTGCATCCAACGCCTCTCATAACTTCAATAAGGTATTCGGTGTAGGCACCATAAACGAACGTACGATCCAACGTTGGTTCCGAAAATTCCGGGCGGGAATGACGGACCTGGCAAATGAGCCACGCGGCAGACCGCCCAACGTGTTGAATGACGCTGATCTGAAGCGATCTGTGGAAGAGGGGATCATGCTGTACCAGCGTCGACTGTCAGTAGACACCTTAGGACCATCGGCAAGGTGAAAAAGCAGGACAAATGGGTCCCACATGAACTTACGGAAAACCAAAAAGAGCGTCCGTTGGAGGTGTGTACGGAATTGCTTTTGCGCCATGAAGAAGCGGGGATTCTTGAACGCATTGTCACCAGCGATGAGAAGTGGCTCTTATACGACAATAGGAAACTGTCAGCACGGCTGGATGCTGATGAACCCCCGTGACAGTTCCCTAAACTCGTTGCACCCCAAGTAGCTCATGGTTACAATTTGGTGGAACATCCGTGGTGTAGTGCATTACAGCTTCCTGCAGCAGGGGGAGACGATCACCATTGCGACCTACGGTCGTGAACTGCATCGTATGCACACAAAACTGTCTGCAACAACCTGCACTTGTGCATCGCAAAGGCGTCCTTCTACTGCATGACAACCCGTGTCCGCACGTTGCACGAACGACCGTGCAGGCGTTACAGGCTGTGGGCTACGAGGTGCTTCCACACCCCCCCCCCCCCATACTCTCCGTTCCTCTCCCCTACCGACTACCATCTTTTCCAGAGCCTGGACAATTTTCTCCGGAGGAAAATATTCCTAGCTCAAGCAGACGTCGAAAACGCATTCCGGGAGTTTGAGTCCCGTGACGATGGATTCTATCGGAAAGGGCTCGAGAAGCTGCCAAATCGTTGGCAACAATGTTTGGATTGCAATGGGGGTTATTTCGAATAGCACGTGTGAAGGTGTCCTTTGTAGAGGGCCATTAAAGATGACCTCTGCAATCCGACATTTGATATGCAACGACCTGATAAATTGGGGAGAGCGGTCACCACGAAACTGTGGATATTGCAATGCAGAACTAAAAACTTAAAAATAACAGTTTTCCACAAAAAATTAATACTCGCATTATTAAATGTCACTAATCTAAAGAAATTATTACCCAGTGTACAGAGCAGTAACTTACTCCCTGTTGTATCTATTAAAAAAAGCAAATTAAATAAGGGTAAATGAACAATAGAAGAGGGAACTGTGGAATGGAAAGCTTATAAATGAAGGAAAAAAAACTCTATACATAAAGGTATCGGGTATATCGTATTAGATTTTATTTTTTTCCAAAGCTTTCCCATTCAAAAGGCAAGATTTTATAATTATCTATATAGCGACCATGTTTTGTTTCGATCGTCCAAGAGATACATAACAACAATATTTTCCAAAATAAACTGATGGATTTGCTTTTATTATAGAAACAAATGAGTGTGGGTGTTCGGTTTCAGTTTTGGTTTGCTGGATGGAAACCTATTGAAATCTTAAGTAACCGAATAAGAAACAAAAGCTCTTATTTTGGTTCATCTGTTTTTCTGCGAAATTCTACCTCGTCCCAATCTATAAGGAGAATTCTCTCCATGGAGGAAATAAGGAGCGGTCTATTCATTTTGAAGCAGATCTGCAAAATTTTTAATTAAAATGAAAAAGTAATGAGAAAAAAATTGTTACCGTATTTAAAATTTATTCGGTGGCTTTAAAGATTAAAAATCGGGAAACAAACATAAATAAAGTCTAAACAAACATCGATTGTACGTTTCTATAAAAAAAACAACTCTTATTCTCTTCTGCATTATTTTTTTTTTCACGAAACTTACCTTCAATAATGTTTTAAGTTTAAAAATCTTTTTGATAAACAGTCTCATACTGCCGATTGTAAAAGGAGGAGGAAGAAGAAGTCTGAAATAATGCAAATTGCTCTCAATTGTTTTGTTTATCCATTTGAGAAATAATTTTCTCCGCTTATGTATGGGAAAGAAGTGAACAGGCGAAGGGTTAAGGGCGAAAAAAGATGAAGTTAATGTAAAATCTCGTAAAGGGAAGGGGAGAAAAGAGGGGCGATAAGAGTTTTAACGGGAGGAAGTAAAAACCTCAATTTTTGGCACCATTTCGATGCCGTAAGAGATTTTAAGCGAAAAATTAGAAAAAAAAAGGAGAATCGAAAGTGGATTTCCACAATCGATTCAATGGTGTTGGCTTCTTTCGTTACGACGATAAAAACGGATGATGCCATGAAAGAAACATTTCCAGTGTATAACTTAAATCCATATGATTTCTTTTAAATGAAATACGATAGGCTCCTTTTTGAAGGATTTTTACACGCTTTGTATTCGGGTTGAGCAACTTTGAAAACCAAGTGAAAAGATAGGTATTGAATGTGTTCACGATTCCATTCCATCCCATAGGTCTTTATAAAAAAACTGTTTTATAAGCACGTTTGAGTATCCTCATGCATATGGACGTGTTGTCCAGATACGTAGCTGACGTTTACATTAAATTATTGATGAAAAATAGGAAAGAAAATTCCACAGCCTGGGATCGAACTAGGAACCTTCTGCTCACCGTGCAGATGCGCCAGCCAATTGCGCCACTGCGGACATGGAAGCATTACGCTATCTACATGCCCTTAGGGCTGGCTGGAGCAGTACCCAGTTCGCAGGCTGGGACTATCTTTCCTACTGGCGTAATAATCGTTAAAGAATAATAATTGGATGTTCTATGAGGATTTTTATACAAAGAATAATAATTGGATGTTCTATGAGGCTCCAAGATATATAAATCTCAAAACAATATCAAATTAAAATACAAAGACACTTTTAAATCGTCAAAAATGACAAAAGATAAGATCTCTTCCTAAAACTTATTAAACATTATAAATTATCAATACAAAAGAGGAATACATACATACGAGGGGCGATTGATAAAAAAGGTCTCCATGGCTGTAATTTTATATTTGTTAACCGATTTTCAAAATTCTTTTTGTATCTTATACTCACATTTGTCCTCTATGTAATGCACTATTCACTTTTCGACATAGTCCCCATCCTTTTCCACGCATTGCGCCAACGCGTGACTAATTGGGTGAACCCGTCGGAGAGGAATTCCAGAGTTGTTGTCGACACCAGGATTGAATGGCAGCTTTGGACCCTCTTCTGGAGTACGATAACGTCCGCCCGCACACGAGTCACCACACACCATAGGCGTTGCAGCGCCTACAGTTCAAAGATGAAAAATTGCAGTTCAAAAATGAAAGACTTTGCACATTGCGACTTTCACCACTTCCCAAAGAAGAAAGAGCCCCTTAAGGGACATGAGTTGATTCTGACGGCGAGGTAAACGCTGCTATTCAATCCTGGTGTCGACAACAACTCCGAAATTCCTCTCCGACGGGTTGACCCAACTAGTCACGCGTTGGCGCAATGCTTGGAAAGGAATGGGGACTATGTCGAAAAGTGAATAGTGTATTACATAGAGGACAAATGTGAGTATAAGATACAAAAAGAATCTTGAAAATCGGTTAACAAATAAAGTTACAGCCATGGAGACCTTATTTATCAATCGCCCATCGTGCATACATACAGGAAATTTTAATTTAGTAAAAATTAAATAATAATAATACATAAATATTTAATAATAGTTATCTATCAAAAATAATATTGGTGTATAAGGAAAATTTTTTAATAATAATAATAATAATAATAATAATAATAATAATAATAATAATAATACGCAAATTGTGTGAGGCCAGAAACTATGGACAATAGCCAACTACAAAAAGAAAAAGAAAAACACAAATCCACAACAAGAGCTTAATAATACCTCGAATGTATATTTCGCTGACAACGTCAGCTTCTTCAGCGAGAACTTTGGATAGTCAGTACATTGAGAGTCAATACATCGAAAGTCAATGGTATACAATCGACAATCGAGCAGTGAAGTGAAAAAAGGGTCACGAGCGGTCCGGGAGCCGGGCTTCCCTATCACACTCGCCCAAAGAGTAAACAGGGGAATTACACTGAGTTAAAGAAGAAGCCTGATGGTCCTCTTGAGTCATCCTGAGACTAGGGTCCTTACCTAGTAGGACGAGGGATAGGATTGTGGATTGACGTAGTTATGATCCAGGTTAGGAGATCCAGAAGTCGGGGAAGACGCCCTTGTTGATATCGTCGAAGTTGACTTCCAGGACTTGTCGGGGTCTACGAAATCTTAAGTGACCCCTAAAGATTACAGAGTGATCCAAAATACCGGCTACCAAGGAATTATCATGACTCTAGATTTTTAGAAGTAACTTCTTGAGGAGCATTTCAACGTAGGATTGAAGTTCCTTCCATCTTGACTTGCACATAGCAGCCCAGGCGTTCCGTGAAGCAAGACGGAGCGGATCACGATCTTGTACAGCAAGAGCATGCCATCAGGCAGAACTTCGCCTGTTTTGTCTTGTTGAGAGCGTATTGAACGTGGTCATTCCAGTTTAATTTAGAATCAAATTTAACGCCAAGATATTTGTAATTCTTAACCCAGTCAAGGTGTCTACCATAGAGGACGAAGGGCCCTGGGGGATACGGGTGATGAACATGGCTTTGCATTTGTCAATGCTGAGCTTCAGCCGCCATTTGTCGAACCAATCTTCGCACTGGTGTAAGGCCTTTTATAGGCGGCTGATGGCATGGGCTTGTTCCAATTTGGCCCAAACTTCATAGTAATGTTGATCTTGCTTAAAGGAATCTGCATAAACTTTCCTTTATTTGCATAAATACGCGTAGACCTTTTGGTCCCCTCTAATTTCCGCCCCCGAAACTCCGACCCCAGTGGGCCAATCAAAACTAAACTAAATAGTGAAGGTGCACATGCCCATAGTAAGCTACATTCCGAATTTCAATCTTCTACCTTAAAAAATGCGGAAATTATGAAGAGGACGGACGGACGGACAGACGGACATTGTGAAAACAATAAGTAGCTCCATTCTTCTATTTTTCAAATAAACATCGGTGCCTCAAACGATCTGACAAAGGGTATGTTTCGATAGACTCACGGACCTAGCGAGAGCTAACTCGTGTAACTGTGGTCAGTGAGAATCGCGGCGTTCATGCTATCGAAACACTACGAGGAGGTAATCTTTGTTCAGGCACGGTTTCACTTTCGGACTTTGCGCTTTCTTCATGCGCTGTATCAGAGAATTCTGTAATATACTGTTGACGTTATTGAGAGTTAGACATCGACATGTTGTATTACCGCATTATAGCTCCGCGAATACCAAGATACACGATCTATCTATAAAGGTGGTGTTGAACTATCCCATCCCACCATTGTTGTATCAGATTAATGAAAAAGATTACTATATAGAGCGAACTTTCTCATCGGGTCGGATTAGCAGCCATTCGCAATATTTAAAACCAGCGTTTATTATATTTTATCAATTAATTTAAACCATGGTCAATAAGTAAAGCCAAATAAATAATCTTATTTGCTGACCATAGAAATACGAATAAAATTAGGGTCCTATCAGACTGGATACCACCAGTGGCAGAAAACGTCATTAACCCTGGTTTTTTTTTGCCTAGTTCAACGACCACCTTAATTTACAGATCATGATTCAAATCTTCTATGGCTGCCGCCATCTTTAAACGAGCGAGATCGATTCTCACGAAGCTGTACGACCTCGAAAGCTAACACCGTTTCGTGAGGGCCGGGATCCCTTCTCGTGAGGTTCTCGGCTCTGTCGAAACGGGCGAGACCACCTCACGAAAAGCTATCGAAACGATTCAGAGAGAGAGAGAGAACCCTACTATCGCGAGGTCCATGAGTCTATCTATAGACCCTAAAGTAGAAAGAAAAATTGCCAAAACAGTACCGCGTAAAAATGTTGGGTTTTAGAGGAAGTTTAATCCCATTCAAATGTAAATGAAAGGTGACTTGTTATCGCAATGATCTTGGGTCATAAAGCTATATTGACTTATTAATCAATATTTGGCATTGTTCAAAAGAGTTGCAAAAGTACGAAGATATTTGCATGCGAAGATGCACTTTTGATACTTTAGTCAAAATAATATTGCTATCTGTTATGTTCTTCTGTATCGCACATTTATAATATTTGTTGGTAAGTAACATTTGTTTTTGAAACGTTCCTTTATCTTTTTTGGTTATGTGGTATAATGAAGTTATTTCAATTATAACTACTCATAAAAATTTGATTGGTTTTTTTGAGTCGCTTTGCACGATTTGGGAAACAGACAAGTATACGATTTATGAAAAAATACCGCAGTATAAAAATTTGTTAGCCTGATAAATATATACCTGTCTGAAAATTTATTTTAATCAACAGATTGTTATTATTTCTCATCGTGTGAAATAGAGGCTATTTCGCCATTTCTTCCCGGCTTTTTCAAAGTCATTTTACAGAAGGAACTGTAATTGAACTCCTGTTGACGAAGATATTGCTTATACTTAGTTAAGAAAAATCACGAGTAATTACATAAAATGTATTTCCTATAAATGCTAGTGACAATCTTAATTGCAATAAAACTCACTAGATAAGGTAGATAACAACAAAATTTGTAAATCGGTAACGTATTGGGCAACTTTCTCCTATACGTATATCTGTCAACAATTGAATTTTCAGCATTTTAATACATGGGATCTTAAATGTTGATTTCTATCAAAATTGAAAAGTGCAAGAGAAAGAAGAACAAGATTTTTAATAACAGTTACAAAATTACGTTAAATATGAATTTACACTAAAGAAAGAGAGGAAGGAAACTCCACTTGTCCACAAAAGAAGTTTAATATGTATCATATATGTGTACATTTCGGCTACCAAGTAGCCATCTTCAGTATGTCTCAATGTTATCAGCAAAGATACAGCTTTTATAAGGTTTTGGAACCAATCAGGATACCAGGCTAGTGGTAAATATCCTGATTGGTTTACAAGAAAAAATAAACACAATACAAAACAATACTAAAAGGGGGGCTTAATATTAATATTAACAGGAAGACAATGATAAGGGCTGAACATATTCTAACTACTGGACATGTAGGAAAGAAAGAGAACGTTTGGATTTTGCACTTTGAAGAGGATCCCAAAAAGCTGAATTTCTTGGAGTTACTGGAAATATCAAAAATTGCACCCGAAAAACTACTGAACCATGATAGAGGCCCACTGGACTTATCATTGTGGAATTCTTTACTATCCCATGTGACCTAGTCTCACTCTGGATATAATAACTTTTTAGCAGCCCTTTGTTTATAATAGCGTCACTCCGGATATAATAGCCTATTGCTTATAATTGTCTTCCTGTTAATATTAATATTAAGCCCCCCCTTTTTGTATTGTGTTTATTTTTTCTTGTAAACCCATCAGGATATTTACCACTAGCCTGGTATCCTGATTGGTTCCAAAACCTTATAAAAGCTGTATCTTTGCTGATAACATTGAGACATACTGAAGACATCTGTATCATAGCCGAAATGTATACATATATGATACATATTAAATTTCTTTTGTGGACAAGTGGAGTTTCCTTCCTGTCTTTCTTTGATACAAGCATCCACAGATTCCTAAGGTCAGTGTATTTTATTTCTTTATTAATGAATTTACACGATAATCACATGACGACATCGTTCATTCGGATATAGATGGACAGATTTAGACAACGAAGTGGTTGCTGCCTAAATTTATTGGACGCTGGACAATTGGTTAACCGAAATATGTCTCTAGTAATTGTAAATTTATGGGGACCCCTGTGTTGATAACGATTCATATTCATTGAATCAAAATTGTAGGGGATAAAGGCTGTAGATCTTGATTACCTTTCACTTTATGCACTTGCAATACTGTGGAAGGTCGGCTGTCGGTAAAGATTAGGATGAATTAATATGATGAGCATTAACCAGCCCAGAAGTGATTTTCAGAGGATTCCGGCGCGTCGAATGGTCGCCAAGTTAGAAATCCCTCTTTGAAGATAAGGTCTTTGCCTACGTCCGCTAAAGAGAAGATACAATGACTGAACTTATCTGAAGGATTTAACGCCAGTGCATTCTCCTCGTCCGTAGCTAATCAGAGACACAACGATTTTGGGTTGAATTGAGATTGAAACATGCGCCGCTTTTTATGAAATCATCTGCTTTTAGCCCTATTATGTGCTGCTTGAGGATTTATCGTTAACATTTTTCAAGCTATTAATTCTCTCAAATGGATTTTTAACACGTTTATCTTTTTTATATCACTTAGAGGACTTCCACGACATTTTATAGAGGGAGAACTGTCATAGAGGAGCAGTTGTAAACATGAATTGTATATACATGAAACGAAGTGTTCCTCCGAAATCGTATGAAAAACGTCGTCACTGTTCATTGAAAGTGAAATAAACTTCTTTTCAGTCCATGCACAAAAGCACGATTTCTAGATTATTTATGTCTTTTTCCGCTTGCGTTGTCGCCTCTGCATGTTCAACTGAAGCAGCAATTTCTTAGAGATCGGAGAAAAGGGTGGAGCACGTCAACATCAATATTGATATTTCTTAAGAAACTGTTTATAACTCGAAGTAGCCCAATAACAGAGAAACATGTGATGGTTAGATAAACAGACAATCGCGTATCATCCGACCGCGTATGGAGAGAAAGGCTGTCTATCTTAAAAAAGATCTGCACGGCGTGTGAGAGGGAATTAATCAGAAGTTGTGGCTCCTCCATGAAACGAGATAGTTAATAGCATCGAGGCAACTTTTCCTCGTTAGAATAAGCAAACGTTGTAGCTTCATGAATATTTACGTTTCACATTGAAGAAAGAGGAACCTGTTCGGGTTCTGAGAAAGGAGATCACAGAGCAGACGGAATCTCTAACATAGTGAGAGAGCAAAGAGGCTGAGGTCGCCATGGCAACTATCGCAGTCTGAGAGGCTGAGCTAAGGAGAAGAGTCAGTCAATCGGCAGTTTACGACCGACGCTCATACGAGAAGTAGAAGAAAACGAGAGAAAGAGAGAGAGAGAGTGTAGAATAGAATTTCTGCGAGTGTCCTTTGCTATGTATGGGCCTATTGCTTTGAAGAGCGCGACGCTTTAATCATTCTGTTGAGACTTAAACTTCTTCTCCTCTCATTCCAAGTGAGTGAAGATGAGAAATGCGACCGAAACCTCAACAGAACTTCCAAAGAAATTTCTTTCAAATTTTTAGCATTACTTTGAACGTTGCCAGGAAGAATAAAATTCCAAGTTCATTCTGTTCTGTGCATAGAATGGCGTGATCGAAATACGTAGTCCTGTATCTCGCCGTTCTTTTGTTTAAGATACGATTCTCAGAGCACACTGCGTTTCCTACTTTAATCCTCTTTTATTAAAATGTTAGCATTCTTTTAATTTAACATTTGCGGTGACAAAAGTTATTTAAAATTTAAAAAAAAAGAATTATGAATTAAAAGCACATTTTACCACCAACCATAGTAAATAAAGTCTTACTGTGCTTTAAAAAATATAAAATAAGTTTCGTTCTGTAAGAGAGGGAGACATCATGTAAATCGCTTCAACAAGTACAGTATTTGAAATTAAATAGAATTGTAACATTAAAGATACGAGATGGGTGCTTTACAATACATAATTTATTGACTGAGATGAACAACCGGTTTCGCCTTTTGTACTCGACTTCTTCATGTTGTGATAATAGTAAAAAAGCTGATTTTATTGTTTTATTACCTATTTTTTTATCAAATAATAGATGAAGATACAACAATAGGGAGATGAGATACAATCAAAGAGATCAGAAATGGATAACAGAATTTGGAAAACATCAAAGTTTGTCTGAGTATGCAGTAAGCAATCATCTCTTTCACTAAATGATAAAATCCAAACTATATGAATGCTATAAATTTAAAGGATATATTGAAAATGTTTTTTCGAAGCATTTTATTTTACTCCATACTTCTTATGTAATAAAGCATAAGCGAAAATAGGAGAGAGAAAAAGGAATAAAGAAAAAGTAAATTTTAAGTCTGCCATAAAATAACCCTTTAAAGACTATTTTCAGTTTATTCTTTGATGAAGATAGATGCCATTAAGAAAATTGGTTCCAACCTACCAATTACCTTCCCTAAATAGTCCAAAAGACATATAATACACTGGGCGCCGCTTAATCTGATCGCGGTTATTAATCGGCTATTGTCATCTTTTGTGCAGAACAGAACGGTTATTGAAAATCCGTCGTTTATTGTAGTCAAAAGTTCGGATACTGTTATCAAAAATTAGCCAAGGTTAATCTTTTACGTAAAAATTCCATGTGCAAAGATTCAAATCCTTGGAACCAATCAAAACTGTCAATTATATACGCTTTTAAAAGAAGGCCTCTATTTAAGCCAGTGTAGACTTTCAGAGATTTTGAGATGGTTACAATCATGTGCTTTTTTGATTTGGTTATTTTAGTGATTTATTTGTGCTCTACTGTAAAGAAATTATCCATTTTATTCGAGATAACTTTCGTTCATGGAGAAAGTTGGTAAACGACGAACTGATCTTTCTATCATGGAAAAGGCGGCAATCTTTCTAGAGCGATAGGATAAATTTCCAAAAGTGAGTCAACGAAATGCGGGGTTGAGAGTTAAAAATCTCCCAACCCCTTCTCTGCAAAATTTTAAAAAAATCGATTAGCAATTCGCATGCTAAACGCATGCAGAAAATGGAAAATGGAAATGTGAATTGAATTAGATATCGCAATGGAAAGGATGATCAGATGGAATCGGCGTTGAAATCATGGTTTTACGAATGTTCGCGAAAAAATAGCCGTTTAAATGAATCATTATTAAGACAATACAAGAGTGTTTTGTTTAATTCTTCATTAATTCTTGTTTAATACTGTAGTAATCTTGATTATTGATATAGCATGTGCGTAATTACAAATGGTGATTTACAAAATACTAATTGAGATAGAATCTGAACACAAAGCTAAATTTGCTCGTTATTATCTTCTTTTTTCTGAACATGATGAATTTGTTGAGAAACAAGTTGATGCATTTTTCCTATCGACATAAGAGTCTTGCGATACCTCTCTTTGCTGCCTGAGCCAGTTTTGCACTTCATTTTCAACCTCCTCATCATTTGCTTTTTTTCCGAGCGACTTTCACGTCTCTGGTCCGCTCAAAAACCATCTTGGCGGCTAGCATTGTGCAAACAAGGAGGGAGGATGAAAGTGAAGCGTGATCAAAGTTTTGCACTTCACTTTCATTCCCCTTCAAACGCTAGCGACCAAGATATTTTTTTGAGCGGACCAGAGAGGTGAAAGTCGCTCGGAAAGCAGCAAATGACGAGGAGGTTGAATATGCAAAACTCGCTCAAGCAACAAAGTCCAGTCTTCTAAAGAGAAGGTATCGAAAGCTATTGCGTCGATAGGACAATGCATCAAAAACATCAAGAATTATGTCGAGAAATAAAAAGATAATAAAATCGTAAACACTTCAAGGAGGAGCTTTAGCTATAAAGCAGAAATACATTTATTAATGCATTATGAGCAATTGAGTAATCGTGCAACAAAGCGATCGTCGCGTATGCGTGCTCATGTCAACAATCCTTAAAGATAAACAGAAAGTAACAGTGTATTCGTTCTTGACGAATCGATTATTATAAGACATGCATTATCTTCGTATTCTTTACGTCACTGTTTTAGCACGTGAATTTGACTTAAGTTGGTTTGTTTGGTATTAACGTCCTTTTCAACTGCTATGGTCATTTCAAGACGGCGTTATAGGGGCCGCAAATTTTGCCTCGCAAGGGTTCTTTAACGTGCAGCCGGCAAACGACTACACGGGACCAACGGCTTTACTTCCCTTCCGAAGGAAGTGCGTGATCTCAGGATTTCCCCCTGAAAAATCCTCGTCGTCCTCGGCCGGGATCGAACGCGCGTACTCGGGCATCAGAGGCGCTCACGCAAACCGCTGAGCCACCGAGGCCGATGAATTTGACTTAAAGGGGTACACGAAAAATCCTGAAAAGTTGATACAGCGAAGCTAACACCTTGATGGTCATATTACTGAAAACGGAGTTTGAAAACTTTGCCCCATTTTCAAGTTATGTGCAAACGACCGACCGGATATACGCACAGACCGAGCGTGCATTCTTATAAGGTAGCTTTTTGTTGAAGCTCCTAATAACGTGCAAATCTAGCTGTTTCAGATTCCTATCCCAATTAATATTTTTAAATCACCATTTGTAACTTACTTACTGACTTTCCCTCGTAGTATGTAATAAAGGCTCTATAGTCTTGTAAAGTTCCCAAGTTCGGTTGTTGTTATCATTCTCTTATTGTTATCAATTTGGCTTGGTCCCAAAATGATCATATTAAGCAGCGCCCACGGTACTTCCATGTCCACATTGGCATAGCTGGTCAGGGTAAGCCAAAGATCCCTGATTCAATTTGTGGCTAAGGAATTTTTCGTTCCTATTTTACATTTTAAAATTTTAACATGTTTCACAGCGAGCAGTCTAAGTGAAGGCAATTTATTTGCTCGTTTATCGAATTGCAAAATGCATATTATCTGGAAAATGGAAAGATGTATTTAGAAAATAATTAATATTTTTTTCTCATTCAAAATGAAAATCAATTAGCCGTCTGAAATATTTCACAAAATGTTTTTATCGCCTATAGAATTTTTTTTTTAATTTTCTTAAACTGCAAAAGGACTTTAACCGGTATATGACTCTGTATATAAACGAAAGCACAGAAAGGAAACCAAATAATGTCATAACTGGCGGAAATTTACGAAATTTAAAAGAAAAAGTGGACAGAATATTATTATGTACGAATAATACGTAGAAACTTAGACGAACCGATCGGATCATTCAATTAATGATCTCATTACACAAAGTTAATAGGATAATTAAATTAAGGAGTGGCTCAAATCTAATTGGAAAGATATTTTAACGAGTCCTTGCAGCTTTTACGGAATCGAAAGATTTAATTTTGATAATAAGATTTAATTAGAGTATTAATTAATATTTTGAAATAAATTTTCTGGTTAATGAAACAAGTCAATGTATGAATCTTTCATTAACATTGTGGTTATGGCAAACTAAGATGCAATTATCGTTTCTTTAGGGTAACCTTGGTTGGCTAACTTACATTTACTCTTTTATTCATTTATTGATTATAAATTGCTTTGAATAATTTGTATTATCTTGAGTCGACGTGTCCTTTTTAGAAATTGGTTGATATCTAAGTTAATGTAAGGTTTTGGTACTGAAAAAAAATTTCTTTCCATAAAAACTATTCTTCAGAATTGGGAAAAATGCTCTCTTAAGAATAGGTTTAAATAAAAATGCGGCTGCTAATGTGTTTATTGATTTCGTCAGTACTCAACAAATAGCCTACGGAGATCAATTTCGATCCACTTGAAATTAGTTGGTTTCCACAGTCTTCAGTGAAGATTAATCAGTTCTGTTTAATTAAATGGACTTTCCCTTTAACATAGAAGTAAGTTTTAATATCTAATTAATTAATCTTTTCACCGATCTTATAGGTTTTCTGCGGTCGAAACGTAATTTCTCAGCGAAAATGACGCAGTTCTTTCGTATTTGCTTGCCTTTACTTAAATAGATTGAAAATTAAAAAAGTTTAACAATCAAAGAAATATTTAGATGACGACAAGCTCTTAAAAATCTATAAAAAGGCAGGCCATTTTTAAGATGCTTGCTAAATTGATATGAAATTCTAACAAACTTATAATTATCTTGATTTTAATAAGTATGCATATAAGAATACAAAATTAAAGTTTAGATTCGAGGTTTACACATTCAAACACCTATGAAACACGTTTTTATTCAATTCAAAAGCCCGTTTGGCTGATGTTTACCCTCTCTTCAGGACTGAAAGTTTCAAGCCAGTTAAGTAAATTTCATTAGAAGCACAAATGAACATGCATTCTTTAACTCTCAACTTCAATATATTAAGTGATTATTCAAGAAAAGAATGGCATTAATCCGAACAAAAGCAGTCATTCTAAAGAGCATCCAAAGATCTTGGGAGTGATGTTTGACTCAAATATGACTTTTTTATATCCATATTGAAAGCATGATTGCACAACTAAACCGCCTAGACCATGATGAAAAAATTAAAGCAAATATTATCCATACAGGAAATGATCAGGGTAATAAATTCAAAAATTATGTCAGTGTTAAATTATGCGATCTTTATTTGGCATCTAACTCGAAAATCAAACTTGAACATATTAAAAGCTTACAACATCTTACGTAACGCCTTTTCCCTAAATAGAACAATCTCTGTTATCTCAAAATGTACAAGATACCAAAGCCCTACTTTTAATTCGATGATAAAAATCGCCAAAATCAAGGAAATTTATAGCGAACTAACCATTCCATCCCATCTGTGTCACTTCATAAAGGACTGGAGCAATATGACCGCAACAAGCAGACTCACTAAGAAATTTAAATTTAAACTACCAAATATAATATCCACTTAGAAAATCAATTCTTTCCCATTTAATCCTTTCAATATATGGAATCCTCTGCCAATCGTGATTAAAAAAAATCAAACGTTCTATTGCAGCTCAAAATTGTAATCATCACACACAACATATAAAGAGAAATACGTAATTCAGAAACACCTTCATCAAAATGACTGGATGTAATTTAATATATTTTTATTTATTTATTTATTTATTATTTATTAATACTAATATGTATTTGTTTATTTAATTACTAATATTTATTATTATTATTATTATTATTATTATTATTATTTTTTTTTTTTTTCCTTTTCTCTATTTTGTATCGTTCCCACGGGATGCAGATATTTTAATAGATAAATAAATTAAATTTTAATTTCCAAATCAACGACATTCGTAGTCAGAAGCTTCTCGTTCATACCTATTTAAATCTGTGCAGCTTATTTTATAGTTAGGTAAGGTTGTTTAAAAATAACAACTAGAAAAACTCTCTTGAAAACGAAGTTCGTTTAACAATTGCTGACTTTAAAATTTATCTTTGCTAGAATTGAGCGATAGAAAAAAGAAGCCGCGATTTCTCAAAGGAGTGAAAAGAGCATCCCATGTCAGAATGTTAATGTAATGTTAAGTGTTTGGAAGTGGAAAGAGTATTTATTTAAAGAGACTCACCTGTCCATTCCTATGGCGGTGAGAGTGTAGACGCTTCCCGTGACGGACACGTGCTGCATGAACTGAGCGACGGGACAGAAACCGGGTGCGAAGGCCCAGTATCCGAACACGAAGGTGGTGTAGGTGAAAGGGATGGAGAAGACGGCCATGGTAACATCGGTGGCTGCCAAATTGACGAGGAACACTCGTAGACCCCTGGCAGACCGCTTGCCTAGGACGAGTACGATGATGACGGTGGTGTTGCCGAGGAATGCGAGGGTTGCCGTCAGGGAGTAGAGCGTGATGAGCACGGCCTGGCCCCGGACGTCGAGGGCATCGAGGGACGGGTACTCGTAGTCGGTCTGGGAAGGATAAACATAGTCGGTCAACGCGTTCGATAAGTTTGTCGGAGCGGCGACGTTTCCATCGGCGGAGGAAGCGTTGTGCGCCATCCCGCGCCCAACCTCCCACTGCAGGCGCAACCGCCGAGAGCAACGATGATAAGAGAGAGCGTCGGTGGCGAGAGGGGGCGCTCAGTCGTCGTCATCTACGGAATGCGTTGTCGTCACCTGGTCGACCGGCTCCTCTGACCTCTGACCCCTCCATCCTCTCTTCGTCAGCAACAGATGTTCTCTTCTCTCTTTCGCAAGACACGCTCCAACTTCCATCTCTCCGTTTCCGAGCAGCTCCAAGTGAAAACTGAGTTCGATCACAACGTCATCTTAGCCCTTGTGGCGGATAGAAACTTTTTTCTTTCAAGTCAACTGGAAAAGATTTAAAAAAAAACAGGAAGTGAAAGAACAAACACGCTAAGAAAAGGGGAAAAAAGGAAAATTCTCATACATGAAACATGAGAGCTCAGAAGTAACACAGCACAGCTTAAATGTTTAATAAAATAAAGGAATCCGTGGGAACAGTCACCTTCCCTTATTTATAAAGTCAAAATCAATGGCTATCGTTTTACCGGTGGGAAGAATTTTTTATCCAAAAGAAAAAAAATCAATATAAGAAACAACTTGTACATATATTTTTGCAGTGTAACCATAAAACGATTCAGTAACAGCATACTATCGATTTGGAATCTACATTAATCTAAATGATGTGCCCAAGTCGTTTAGTTCAATAAAACTTATTTTAAATGCTGGATATTACTCTCACGTCGACTTCCTTTTGCTTTGACAAAGGTACCTCTATCCGAAATGTCAGATATTTTTCAGGGTCTTACCACCGTTTGGACAATTTTTGTTTTTTATAGGGTTCTTGTTTCTCGTCCTTTTTTTCGTCTACATCCGTCAAAAGTCAAAGTAAAAAATTTGTGGAAAATTTTCTATTCTGCCTTCCCCCTTACAGCCGTATATGAAAATAACTTGCAGACATCACAATTTCTACAACGCACCAGTGAGCGGATTCTTCAATATTTTTCTGTTAACTGATAGCCCATCAAGACAATCCCCGTCCACCAATTTAACAAGGAAATGACGATAACGCTTTCTTATTGGATAGTTTAAAAATCTTAAATGTAAACACTTAAGTAAAAACTAAGATAGATTTCATGTTTCTATATCGCAGAAACTTAAACAATCTAAATGTATATATTAATAAATGTCAAAGTGTGTGTGCGTGTGTGTGTGTGTTTGTGTGTGTGTTTGTGTGTGTGTGTCTGCCTGCCTGTCTGTCTGTCTGCGTATATTTTCGGAATAATCTCTACAACCACAAAACCAACGGGTTGCATGATGCTTGAATAATGTCCGATAAAGGTTTTTCACTACTTTGCCATGGATTTCCGAGAATTGAGCGGGTTTTTATGAGTGAAAAATTCAATTTTTTATGCAATAAAATATATTTAAATTCCTACATTCAACAATTTGACAGGCTAAAAATAACAACCAACAATTTACTCCTACACTGAGCATTATTAATATTCAAAAAAACCCACACAATTTCCTTCCAAACGAATACAGTTTACTATGGCGATCAACAAAGCACAAGGACAATCTTAAAAGTAGCGGGAGTCGATTTGGAGTTCTTGCTACATAGACAATTGTAGTATGGTCACGCGTTGGACCTCCAAAACACCTTTTCCATCTAAGCTCATGGTGGATAAACAAAAAAATATTGTCGACAAAAGAGTCTTCGAAGATAACACTGCATATTAGCTTTTTAAGTGTATATCGATTCACATTTTGCATTTTCAATATCTAAGCCCATTGCAAAAATAAGTCTTAATTTAGTTATTCAGATTTGTAAATGAATACTGAAGCTATCCGAAAGGACGAAAGTCGGCTCTATTCTATACGAATAAAAGTATTGTATTGTAAAATGGACATTGATGAATAATTGAAAATTGAAAATTTACCTTAAACGGGGGAATAAGGTTTTTAGCATGTTTTAATGACTTGCAGTGAGTTGCGCGGATTTTATGAGGGGAAACCCCACATTCTTTTTGGGAATAACCCTGGAGAAGTCAAGGGTGATCTGTGGTGAACTAAATAAACCCTGTGCCGCCAAATTTGGCAGAAAAGGGTGATCTGTGGTATTATGAAATTTGTCTTAAAAATCCTGAATATACAATTTAAACAACCTGAATATACAAGATGGCTCAAAGGCCTGGGCCCATAGGCAATTTACTAAAAAAAAATTTTAAACAAATTTTGATCATTTAAGTATTATTTGTAATTTTATTTATTATAAAAGGAAAATTAAAGGATAACATTAAAATAGAACACTACAAGCCTTAAAAGATAACATCACACAGGAAATAGAAACCATAGGGAATAACTGTATGCTTAGAAATGTGCAAATACATGTCTATCCCAAGTGAGATAATGTTTGAAAGAAGGTGGATTACAGTCCGAAACACTTATTGTAAGCTGTAATTATTATATAGTAATTAATTAATAAATTGAATAATTAAAAAATTCTAAATAATTTTTTTAAAATTTTAATTTAAACAAAGTGTGCATCCGAGCCGGATATAAAAGATGAAAAACTTGTATAGAATTGAAGCCAGCAAATATAACTTGGATTAGGATATTATGTGCATGAGTATTATGACGAACACAATGTTGTAACCTACAATTTAAAATCAAGTTACGCAAGTCAAATGTCAATGTATTCCACGGAGAGAATGCACTATATGGAAAAAACCTAGAAAGGTAATTAGATGTGGGTCGGTTTGATACAGTCTTATATTTTTGTGTGTTGCTTTGTGTGTTTCAGAAATCTAGAAGCCAGGATTTAATAAAATGTAAAGGATGTTCGGTGTTAGTTAAAGCAAGGTAAACTTTAAGCTTCGCATATGCAGTGTTTTCAAAAAGTCTGGTAACGTAGCAGATATCTCAAAGCTGCCAGGCAGGCGAGATCTGATGGGTGTGCTTTATAGGTAATAGGGGGGTGGGGAATTCATTGCCGCACTCAAATTTGACCTTGACCCCCAAATTTAAGGTCATCCATTTCATAAATCGAAAAGTATTAAAGATAGAGAAAAATTTCCATTCCAATTACTACCCTGTAGAGCAACACCTCATTAGTCTAAAAATAATTTTTAATCACACCCTTCCCCTTGAAAGATTTTGAGAAAATGGGCGAGAAAGAGTCACTCAAGAGTGCGCTCCCCCTTCCCAACGGTGTGCTTCACTGCAATTCAAATATGTTATAAACCCAGCCAACTTGGGCGGCTAAACCTGACATTACCTATAAATCACACTCTTCAGATCTCGCCTACCTGGTAGCTTTGAGATATCTGCCATGTTACCAGACTTTTTTGTACACCCTGTATAATAATGCTTTGTAGGGTAAAGATCTAAAATTTAGTACACACCTCAGAAATGGACTTATACTTTGATAGGCCCATTGCAACACGTATAACGTTACTGTAAGCCACCTGAACTCTTCTGATCTGAAAATGAGAGGCGGCCGACCAAAAAATAACACCAATTTCTACTTTAGTAATTAAACAAGATTTGAGTATCTTAACCATTTCTTGACAATTTTATATCTTACGGAGTCTAGAATATAAATAATTTTGTCTTGTGAGATCAAATATTAAATGATTGATAGATTAAAAGATTAAAATATTGAGATCAAATATCAATTAAAATATTAAATTGCCTATGGGTCCAGACTTTTGCGCATGTATTTATTCTAACTGGGTATTTACTCTAATTTAATTCATAAAATACATTTTACTTAGTAAAATTTGTTAAAATATCTATAATCTCACAAAAATATGAGTCGCGAACATTGGACCACCCTGTACAATGTATCTCAAAATAGTCTATTACGAGTATTTTGTGAAGGATAATTCAGTATAATTCGCATTTCAAATAAACATTTCAAACAATAATTTCTCATTTCAGTAGGAACGCTTCAACTCGAAATGGTAATTAGGTTAGACATATGTACAGGGTGTTGCAGATAACTACAGGGCTGTATAACGGGAAGCCTACCCGCTCGATTGCAGGGGCCGGCTCGACATCAAATGATAATTGGGTAATTTTGTTTTATTAAACTTGTTTGTTTGGCAAAGGGCATGACCAATTGAGCCAAGGAGGGGTGCGCGCTGTACAGGGTAGGGGGTAATAGGCTGCACGAGGATTGACAATGAACACTTCAACTCGTACTGGATTGGCAATGCTTTAGTTTGTGCATTGATAATCCAGCAAAACAATGATTTGAGGGATTTCGAACCAGGAATAATTTAGTTGTTAAGAGAGATAGATTAAGGATTTCCCAAACGATCACTCTTCTACGAAATTCATATTGTAGTATCCAGGATGCACACAAATGTAAAACAAGGAAACTGGCAGCGCGAAACCACAAACCCGCGGTTGATGACAGGGAGGTCTCAAAAGGCTTTCCTCAGTCTTAACAACCTGATCGAAGAGCAATAGCGAAGCACATAACAGCGGCTTTCTCTGATGGTGAAAAGAACAATATTCCGGATTCCAGTAAAGCATTCCATTGGAAGAAGGTTTTCTCCCGAAGGCTAATTGGGGATCAGCTACAAATTGAACAAAAAAAATAATGTTTAGGATCACCATGTAAAAGATAATGCTTGAAATGCGTTGTACCTATAGCATATGATTATGAGGCTTCTTTTACTTACCTATGTTCATTTATATGAAAATATTACGTATTTTAATGGAGATAAAAAGGGTTTTTTTAAAAACAAAGAAATATTTTCGTAAGTTTTTTTGTTTATAAAATGCAGGGTTTTTAACTCAATGCAATGCCATTTTCAGAGAACTTGACAAACTACAGTAGAAACAAACACTCTGCAATCAGAATATAATTATATTAAATATTTGATAAAATATGATTATTTATATTTAAAAATGTTTAACTGCGCATGTGCAAGTGTTACCAAAATATCTTGCATAATTTATTAGCCAAATGTATAGAGCCACTCGTATTAAAAGCCCAAGCAAATATCGTGAAAATCCAGAAACATTTCGTCGATAGAATGAGTTGAATTTCAGTTGGTCTCAAAAATAAACAAAACGATAAGGGGTTTTCTCCAAATTTTTATTTTTGGACCTGACACCAGTATCAACTTCTTTTCCTTACGCTGATGTAAAGGCATATTAACTTCATATCAGCGTAAAGTGAAGAAGTCGATACTGGTGTCCGATCCAAAAATAAAAATTTGGAGAAAGCCCCTTATCGTTTTGTTTATTTTTGAGAACAACTGAAATTCAACTCATTCTATCGACGAGAAGTTTCTCAATTTTCAAGGTATTTGCTTGGGCTTTTTAGAATAGTTGCTATACGTTTAGCTAATAATTTATGCAAAAGACATTTTGATAACGCTTGCGCATGCGCAGATAAACATTATTTAGTATAAATATATCATATTTCATCAAATATTAAATATTTTTATATTCTGATTGCATGGGGTTGTCTCTACAGTAGTTTTGTCGAGTTTCCTGAAAATGGCATTATATTGAATTTAAAACCCCTGCATTTTAAATTAAAAAAAAAAAAAAAAAACTTTCGAAAGAATTTCTATTTTTCTAAAGGAACCTTTATATCTCCATGAATATAGATGCTATTTTCATGCAAATGAACACAGATAAGTAAAAAAGAAAGCTCATAATTATATGCTACAGCTACAACGGATTTCAAGCATTATTTTTTACAGGGTGATTACAAACATTGTTTTTTGTTCAATTTGTTGCTGGTCCCCTATTTGCCTTCGGGACAAAACTTTCGCTGAAATATGAGGTGTAACCTCTTCTTTACACTCCTGAAGTTTCAGGATAATTCGTTAAGTATCTTTCTAGATATTCGACAAAACGTCTAAAATCGAAAGTGTCCGAATACTTTTGGCAGGGCAGTGTATATGTACGAGGACAGTCAAACAATTCCCGGAATTTCTCAACAGACGGCGAACGAGCGATAAGATAGCGATCCAATTTTTGTGGAAGGGAGAACAGCAACTTTACTCGCAGGCGCAATAAGGCTTGACAGGTTTCTGTGTGCCGTGTCGTTACTGTTCCTTTTGAACTAGACGTGAATGTTGATCGTTCGTCACAATGTCGCAATTCGAACAGCGTGCAAACATCAAGTTCATGCGCAAATTGTGCCTCCAAGAGACAAGGTTCTGAGGAAGCAGCGCGATAAATGGCAGGGACAGTGCTTTCTGCATCACGATAACGCACCGAGCCACACTTCGGTTGTTATGCAGTTGACAAAAACATTTCTCAGCCACCGTACTCTCCGGATTTCGCTCCTAGTGACTTTGGCTGTTTCCGACGCTGAAATGGGCCTCAAGGGGACACGTTTTGCAACCATGGAGAACATCAAGTCGAATGCGACGGCCGAGCTCCGGAAGATTCCACAAGAAACCTTCCGCCGATGCTTTCAAGAATGGCAGGTTCGATGGAGCAACAGTGTGTTCTCGCAAGGGATTAGATAAGCATTGCCGTATGTCCTACCATTAGATGCTATAATCTAGGTGCAAGCGCAAAGTGTGCGGACTCTGGTGAGCATTTCTTGCGTTAGCTTCGGTGCACAAGGTAAAACAAAAGGCAAAAATAGACTTGTTTTTGCTTTTGTGCTATATTATAGGTATACCAATTAATTTTAAACATGTCAAATAACAACTGCAGTATAGTAGGATGTGGTAATACGTTTAAAACTGCCAAAAAAGCAGGAAAAACAAATTCATTTCTACAAGTTCCCGTCCAGGCCATAGGAAACTAAACGGAGGCAAAAATGATCCAGTTTATAAAGCGAAAAACTTAAGATTTGTTTTTAATCAAATAAAATATTAATTCAGTATCATAATTTAATTACACTGTCCAACAATTTTTAACTTTCAAAAATTACTAGGCGAAGAGTAGTTGACTTTTGGTAATTTGGGTGCGCTGATTCCGAATCTGCAAACAGTTTTTCTCTATCGGGTCTCAATTTTTGGTAAATCGCATACTAAAATTTTATAATTTCTGCAAATTAAGACATTTTAGACCAAACACTATAGTTTCACTTCAATTTCTTGATCTCCCACTTCAATTTCGAATTACAGATTATAAAGTTTTTTGACGTAATTTGATATTTTTCGCTTATAAACTTTTGTTGTTACACATCCACAAATATAACAAAAATTATCTGGATTGTCTTTACAAGTTCCTCTAGGCATTTTCATTTATTTAAGTATTATATGTAGCTAAACTTACTGCAAGTGTCAAATTTACATAAAAATATAAAAATTTCAATCACGATTTACGAAAAGTTTAGACCTGATAGGCAAAAAATGAGCGTCATTTTTGTAATCTACGCAAAAAATTACCTTAGAAACGGTGCTTCTCTGTTCAGTAATTTTTTTGTTGTTGGACAGTGTTATGATTGAACAATATGTTCCACAGAATTACAGGTGACGAATGGATGCCCACCTCAAAATCGTATGTATGCAGCGATCATTTCATTGGTGAAACGAAAAACAATCATCCCAGTCATCCTGATTACATTCCAATAGTTCGATGTTCGACATCCAATGTGACTGACAAAAAAGTTCAACGCTTTCAGCGGTAATTCATGGTCAACAAAAGTAATCCGTGTCTAGTGGATGTTTAATATTTCTAATTAAGCCACAATGAAATTTTGCTACCACTCATTTTAATATGATTTTATAAGTTGGTTTATTTATGCTTGTTTGAGGCAGGCATTGTCTGACAATAACACTGTGACTCATATAAATTTCTTTGTTCACAGAATCCATATTCTTTGAATCAACTAATTATTTCCCTTTTTTATGATACTTGCTCGAAAAGATGAACTGTAAATTGTTTCATAAAAAACTAATTTAAACACATTTTCCACGGTGAGTGTCAATTTGAAATTCTTAAATACCAGCTAACTCAACGTAAGCATTGCGCTTCTCTCCCGACTCTAGTTGATTTAGCCACCACCAGGTGCGAATTCACCTGCGCTCCAAGCGGCATGCACCTAGCTTATACCATCATTCCGGGAACTTTTTGATTGCCCCTCGTATATGAATATCACATTGGTGTCGGCTGTGGTATTGTATATCGATTTTCGATGGTTGTGATTTTTCGTTAATATCCGTTAGAATATTAACCACTGGTCAATACAAAACATGAATGATTTTGTGTTGGTATTGACTCACCATTTTCGAGATAAAGTATGCTCCGGAAATTCGATTTTTGGCCAATATTTCCGGAACTGTTGGTCCCACCGAAATATGGATGGAACATTCGTAATCAGCGGTAAAAGACACATTCATTTTATACATCACATCTTCCGCACCTTAAAAAAGTGCGGATAGACGGAAATATTGATTTCAGTTGAAAATAAAATATAGAATCCAGTAAAGAAATTTTTAAGTTCATTGAAAACAACGCTGGAGACAAAGATACGATACGTTGCATTGGGTAGACCAGATATTAGAATATTAGAGCGTTTTTTTTTTAATACGTGTTGAACATTACGGCTGAAGGTCCCAGGTGACGCTAGATTCAAGAATATGAAAATGCGTCTATGAAGGAGAAAGCATTCTGCTGTATCATCAGGCAAAATCTGTCCATTCGTTCAGGAAATGTTCATAAAGAAGTGCGAACTCAATCCTTCAAATATTAAAAGCACAAGGTTTCGTATGAAAAATTTAGAGACTGGCAACTTTGCTGATCATAACAAAAAGTGATAGTAAGTTACTATGAGTGACGAGACTAACGAGGCTCTTCGCGAGTCTTTTCAAGCAGTCTTCGCAAATCAACACATCGTTTCTCTGCTCTTTGAGCTATGGAGCATATTAAGAAAAAATGTATTTTTAAAATCTAAATTCTCTTTATCAGGTTGAGACTTTGAGACAAAAAAAAGTTATAGAATCAGGTTCAACAAAATGAAGAGAATTTCGGATGCCGCTAAGCAAACTTGATTTGTAATGTAATCACGTGCCGAACTTTTAGAAGGGAAAATTGATTGGCGCCATCCTCTTTGATAGATTGTCAGTGGAAAATAACCTTTCTTAATTAAGGAGCTTTTCATTGGTTAAGTACCATCTATTATTGATTTTTCTTTATTCTTAGATTCATATACTGTCAGACAGCGCTAAATTAACAATGTATATACAGCTTTATTTTAATTGTAAGACCATAGCTAAATGGCACTCTTTTATTCAACACTAGCTGATATACCCGGCGTTGCTCGGACAACGTTTTGATGAAATTTTGCAATATCTGAATGTGAATATACAGTGAAAATGAACACATGAAAAAAGGTTAGAATTAATATAGTAAAAATCATATTGAAAAACCGAAAAGAATTCTTTTAAAATGCTCCCAATACATGGCGCTCTCTAACTATGGCCTTCTAGCAGTTCTACCACAGATTAAATAAAACATGTTTTCTCTATTTTCTTAAATCTGAAATTCTATCCGACTTCTACATATGTGTAGAATAATGCATGTGGTTTCGAAAGAGGAAGGAATAGAATGAAAATAAAACAATACTTTGATCGGACGTTTCTTCAGTCCTGGCTGTGGTTGTATTCTCCTATTTCGCTCGCCATATACTTAAGTTTGGAAGGGCTTGTGGCAACATGTAGGCTTTTTTTTTACCACAGTCGGCCCATGGGAAGAGAAGATATAATAATTTGAAATGTTTATGGTAAATGCCCTTATTTAAAAAAAAAAGTATGAAATAACAACAATCCTATGGGCGACATCACGTGAACGACAGTGCTCAACTATGCTTGATAAATTGTGCTACGGACGTCGACCCGTACTACCTATAACAGCCAACCACTCGTACAAAAGAACTTAGACTATCTCATGCTGGTAAGGTGGCAAAATGGGGAGTTCAGAAAATGATTCCTGGCCTTCAGACGAAAAAGCCGGGAAACCGGTGAAAAGAAAATTTCAGAATTTTTTTTTTTTTTTTTTTTTTTGGCCCGATTGGAACAATGCACCGAACGTACGTTCTCATCTTTATTAAATTGGTGTAATTATTAAACCGAAGACACGGTTTAAAACAAAATTTTAGTAAAACCATAGGTTCATTACTGCAGATGGACTTATTCTAAACTTGCTAATAACCGATATAGAATAAGAAATCATAAAAAATTGATTTTAAAAAATCATTTGTTCATCTAAATATTCAACAATTCCAAAATTCCACGCGAATGACGTTCCTATCCTAAGTAATTTCTTGTCAACCTAATCATGCTTTAGATGTGAACTCGCCCTAATGTGGTTAACTTCGACGATACAATGGATACCCATATTCACCCGTTATACTTTGTTCTACCAGAGTGCTAGGATAGCTTTTAGAGCAATGGCTATCTTGCATGCAAGGAGAGTTTCGATTTAATGCATCTACTCCGATGCAATTACATTCCGGCTATTGGCCACGTGGTGAAAGTTCGCACGATTTCGAAAACTGCGCGGAATCTTGGCCGACTCCTCTTCATCTGGTGCTCGATAGCCGACTCCTCTTCAGTTCCTTCTATGGGGCTTGTTTGTTTTTTCTTCATGAATGCACATGATCGTTTGATTCTAATAAATAATATTTGATTAATTTTCCATTTTCTGATAATATTATTTATTAGACTTATCTAATTCCATTTTTCCATCGTTTGTGTCTGTGTGCTCTGCAATTCCAACAATCTGAGGTGGGTTATTCACTGATTGATAATCTATTGTTGCATTCGCACTTTACTTAGGCATTCATCACTTGAAGCAAAACAGTGCGTGGCGAAACCGATACAGCGCCGAAAGGGACTGCTTTCTCTGCCGCCTTTTCACTATTTCTCACTTACAATCACAAACAGACAACCGATGTTATAGATATAGACAGTAGCGGGTTTAACGGTAGGCGGACTAAGCGGCCGCGTGGAGTCCCGGGATGCGAATGTTATAAAAAATAGACCATACGACCCCGAATGTTATAAAAAATAGACCAAATTATCGATTAACAGGTAATTAATGAAGTAATTGAAAGTTAATTTATTTTATGGAAGGAAGCTTTAATTATTCATATCAAATAGCAGTACATTTTGAGGGCTCCAAAATTGAGGCTCCTAACTTCAGTTTAAGGGCCCCAAAATTTTTACCGCTTGGGGCATCCGCCTAACTTGAGCCGTCCTTATTATGATTAATCCCTTAAAACTTAAAGCCTCCTTAAAGCAAGCATTTAATGTCACCCCTTGTTGACGCAACATAGAAACACAAATAGCCAATTGTTGATAAGAAAACAACTTGCCCATTGTTGGCCCAAACTTTGGCTTGCTTTGTTGGTCCGTGGATATTGTTGGTGAGATATCTCCTATTTTTTCGATATTGTTGTCATCTGAATATCGATTAGAAGAGCGTAGGAGGCCAACGGGAGATCGGACGTGAACGGGATCTAGCCTAAGACACTCTCCGGGTCTTCGAGGTCCTCTGTGCAAAATTTCAGCCTCAGAGTCAGAAGTTATGGAGTAACAAACAATCAAACAAAAGAACAAACAGACAGAAAGTGCGCTATATATATATAAAGATTTCACGTTTAATAAAAATTCAATCACTCTACAAAAATTTACATAAAACTTATTTGTCCTCGACAAGTCCTTCCAAAATATACTGTATTATCAAAGTAATTCATTGTGCATCATTTACGTACATAGGATAACATATTTATATGATAGAGAGGACACTCTACAGCAAAGATTTGATGATGTATGTACTGATTAATGTGATATCCGTCTCTTGGAAATCGCAAAGAATGATTCGATTGACAGTTTCCTATCTACCTTTTGGGATATGGTCTTCTTCGTAAAAGAATTTTCTTGGGCAACCATTTAATGAATCTTTTGGATTGTAGTGAGCGTGGTAAAGTTGATCTCTCTTTCAAGATATAATTTTCCTGAGTGAACTTACAGGGTGTCCCACTCGGGACTGACCCTTTAAAATTTCATATAACTCTGGAATGTGTTAACGTAAAGGCAAACTGTAGGAACCTGAAATAACTTTATTTAATTGAAAACAAGTCCACATTACAAAAGGTGTTGAAAATGTCCTCCCGCAATGTCCGCACACAAAGCAACGCAACGCTCCATATTCCCGGATGTCCTCTGCAACATGTCACTGTCAAAGGCAGCAATGTCACGCTTGCATAAACTTTGCTCTTTGAATATCCCCATAAAAAGAAATCTGGCGGAGTTAAATCGGGCGATCGAGGTGTAACTGACCCAGTGACCCAGTAAGTCTTCACAATGAATGCAGGTGTGGTACGGTATACTGCATGCTTGTTTTCGCCACTTTGCGGGGATGGACTCTCGCATCTAGGCAGTCGTCTGCGCCGCGCTGGCGCCACCTGAAGCTGGAACCCTATACTGAAGCAATTTGCATTAAATAAGGAATATTTTGAGCATTGGTGCATGATGTTTCACGCAAGTGTTGCAAAGTAATTCGTGTTTTTAAAGGGCCAGCCCCGAGTGGGACACCCTATACTAGGAACGCCGTATTCTAAATGGTACACTGGTGGACAAAAGTTTGGGGTAGGTGTGTTTTCTAAGAAAACAATTATTTAGAGATTTTATCGTTATGGCACCTTTCAAGTTACTATTGAATATATCAAAATTGACAATTGAAAAATTGATCTTTTAATTTGTTTTTAAGTTACATGCAAAGTATGCAAACTGAACTGGTCAAAAGTTTGGGGTAACAGGTAAATAACTGATATTTTTTACAGTAAAGTGCATGAATATTTTCCTGCAAGTTTGATCGACCTTTAATAAAACCATATTGACAAGAAGAGAAACAAAGAGATAAAAAGGTATAAATTTTCTGATAGATTAAATATTCAAACTTGCAGGAAAAATAAGAATGGAGATAGAAAAGATATAAAAAATTATCGTCCTATCATTCACCTTTCTTTTTGAATATAGGAACTACTTTGCCTTGCTTCCACACATTAGGGAAAATGCCCGATTGAAAGGAAAGATTGAAGATTATAAAAAAAGGATATGAAAAAACTGACTACAAGTTTTATAAATATACGATGGGATATTATCAAGTCCACATGATTTTGTATTTCTAACTTTATTAATTGCATCGATGATTTCTGATTGGGAAAATATTTTAGTAGCACTGTCTGCTTTAGTAGTGCTTTTATATCCCAGGAAGTGCTAATAGAAGAGCCATTGAAAACTGATTTAAAATTTAATGCAAAGGCAGTGGCAATATCATTTAAATTTTCTAGGGTCATGTCATTATAAAACATGATGTTATTGAAATATTTCACATCGGAATTTTTTTTTTATCAATTATATTCCAGAATTCTTTGGGATTATATCTAATTTGAAGTTGAGCATTATGCATATAAATTTTAAAGTCTCGTTTAATTAGTCTTTTGGCTTTGGATCTTAGTAAACGAAATTTTTCTTTTTCAGTAACTGAAGTTAATTTTTTCATTTTTTAATCTAGCTTTATGTTTTAATTTAAGTATATTTATTGTTTCTCGACTGAACCATACAGGAAATTTCCTGATTCTCTTTTTTGGAGAGATAGGTTTGGTTTGATTTGTTTGTTATTAACGTCCTTTTCAACTGCCTTGGTCATTTCAGGACGGCGTTATAGGGACCGCAAATTTTGCCTCGCAAGGGTTCTTTAACGTGCAGCCGGCAAACGACTGGACCAACGGCTTTACTTCTCTTCCGAAGGAAGTGCGTGATCTCAGGATTTTCCCCTGAAAAATCCTCGTCGTCCTCGGCCGGGATCGAACCCGCGTGCTCGGGCATCATAGGCGATCACGCAACCACTGAGCCACCGAGGCCGATTTGGAGAGATAGGTACGCAAAGAGAAATAACATAATATACGATATTATAGAATTTAGATACACTGGTGGACAAAAGTTTGGGCTAAGTGTGTTTTCTAAGAGAACAATTATTTAGAGATTTTATTGTTATGATACCTTTTTACTTACTATTGAATATATCAAAATTGACAATTGAATAATTGATCTTTTAATTTGTTTTTAAGTTACATCCAAATAATGCAAATTACACTGATCAAAAATTTGGGGTAACAGGTAAATAATCATCAAGATATCAAAAGTAAAGGAAATTAATATGAAATCTGACCGCTATTTGACTTTATAACTTGAAGAAGACAATTTGCCATTGATGAAAATAACTTCTTGATGGTGTTTGGTGCTATTTTAACAGCGGAGGCCTCAATTGCATTGATTAGCTGCATAAGAGTTGAATACTGTTTGTCAGCATAAATATCCTGGCTTATAAGATGCCAAACATTTTCTATATTGTTGAGGTCGGGACTCCTTGCCGGCCAGTCTAGTGTACGAACTTTGTTAGTGGAAAATCATTCAGTAAAAATTCGTGCTGTGTGGATAGATGCATTGTCTTGCTGCCATACCCATTGTTTTTGTCTGTAGTGTCTCTTGAAGAAAAGAATGGATGTGCTTTGAAGGTCTTCTAAGTATTGGTTGCCGTATATTTGCCCTCAATTACTTTTATCTTCAGGTGACCCGTGTTTGAAATGGCACCTAATGGCATCACATCTCCTCCTCCCATTTGGTGCTTATTTCTGACCAGAGCAATTGGTTTTTGGCCTTGTTTTTTAACATAACTGCACATGTTATCAGGTCCATCCATGGAAAAATCTTTTTTCATCAGAAAATACCACCAACCCAAAATCAGTCTTCTCATGATGTGTTTCTGAGCAAATTGAAGTCTTGCTATTTTATTTTTTGGTATTAATGGCAGTGATTTTTCAATAGCTTCATAGTGAAAGTTCTCACGCTACAATTATTCACGCCTTATGGTTCTGGTTGAAGCCTTCTGGACTATGTACGTTTTATTGGAGATGGTATAAATGAAAACAAACAAGTTAATGCAATTTATATCGATCTTGAAAAAGCCTTTGATAAAGTTGATCCCTTTTTACTCATAAAGAAATTCATCAATTTGATGATTTACAACCTCATTATATCAAATGGATTTTTCTCATATCTAACTAACTATGTGAATATTTATAATATCTATTCGTCTAGTTTTATCTCCTCCTCAGGTGTTCCTCAGTGATCAATACTACTTTTTATTACATTTATCAATGATGTCCAGAATCAGTAAAATATTCCCAATTATTCCATTTTGCAGATGATTTAATTTATTTAATTTAATAATCTAAACAACCCGCGGGTTGCCCCCAACAGGCCGAAGCCCAACACGGGGTTTTCACATTATAATAAAGGACAATCACAAACATCCATGCCCCAAGCGGGATTCGAACCCGCGACTTGCTGGTTGCGAGAGCGATAAGACCTGCGCCTCAGCGCTCTCGGCCAACAAGCCGACTTGATATTAAAATAGGCAAACTTATTTGTACAGGGTGAGTCAAAAGTCGCAGTATACCCTGTTTTTTTCGAAAACCTTGCAGAAATTGGGAAATCTGAATATTCCAGTAAGGTATGGGTGAGGTGGTCTATCTTTTACGGTAGACCATCTTGAAATCGGCCATCTTGAATCTACGTCAATTGCTTTAAATGGAAAGGGGGTCGTGTGATATATCAAATAACATCGGGGACATTTTCTGACAATTTCATTCCTGTAAACAGATTTGAAGTTGCTGTTATGGTTCAAAAGTTATAACACATTTTGTTTCATTTTGTAGCAGGTAACTGAAGATGGCTTTGACCACGGTGGAGAGAATTGAGGTGATTTTGATGTCTGGAGAACGAAGTTTCCGTGTCATATCGCAGATTTTAACAACCGGCATCCAGAAAGACCTCCAATTTCATACAACATTGTCAGGTGCTTAATTAAGAAATTCCGAGAAACTGGGACTGTGGTTGATAAGGCACGCAGTAGCTGTCCAGTAAGTGCTACTGACGAGACAACCTCAACAATGGTTTTGGCGTCCTTCGCAACGCAGCACACGACGTTTGTCAGCAGAATGTGGAATCAGCCAGTCATCGATCGTACGAATCCTTCATGCTCATCAATGGCATCCATTCACAATTCAGATACTCCAGCACCTAGCAGAGGATGACCCAGACAGACGTATGCAGTTTTGCACGTGGGCCCTAGAGCAACATCGACAAGATCCCTCTTTGCACAAGGTATCTTGTTCAGTGATGAAGCAAACTTTTATGTCAGTGGTGAAGACAACCACAGCTATTGGAAAGACCACAATCCACACTGGATGGAACCTTCCAAGGTAGTTGGTGATGTAAAGGTTATGAAGTGGTGTGGAATATGGGGTACCCGTGTAATTGGACCCATTTTCATTGACCAGAACCTAAATGCTCAACGCTACCTGGAAATGCTTCAAGTGGTGTTTCCCTCACTTCTGAATGAAGATGGCAGCTTTCCCTCTTACATTCAACAGGATGGGGTTCCACCACACAACGATGCAGATGTTCGTCAGTGGTTAGATGTTTCCTGATCATTGGATTGGCCGACGTGGTGCTGTGGAATGGCCACCAAGATCACCTGATCTCACACAACTTGACTTTTATCTGTGGGGTCATTTAAAGCAGCTCGTATATGCAGAGAAAATCAGAAACAGACACCATCTCCAGCAACGCATTGAAGAAGCGTGTGCCAGCATTTCTGCTGAAATCCTTCTGCGAGTGCATGACGATTGGATTCAGCGCCTTCAAATGTGCCTACACCAAGAGGGACACCATGTTAAACACTGTCCTTTATGGAGAACAGTTCAGCCTGTAATTCCAAACAAAATGTGTTGTAACTTTTGAACCATAACAGCAACTTCAAATCTGTTTACAGGAATGAAATTGTCAGAAAATGCTGATGTTATTTGATATATCACACGGCTCTCTTTCCATTTAAAACAATTGACTTAGATTCAAGATGGCCGACTTCAAGATGGCGGCCATGTTCGGTACATACCGTAAAAGACAGACCACCTCACCCAAACCTTACTGGAATATTCAGATTTCCCAATTCCTGCAAGGTTTTCGAAAAAACAGGGTGTACTGCGACTTTTGACTCACTCTGTACTTCTATTGACTCTCAAGGCATTTATGACAAAAACAACCTACAACAAACACAACTCCGGACGAAACAGGGCCATAGATGAACGAGGCCAACGGCGACTGGCATGCGTCATCCACAGCAACAGGACGGGAACTGCCCAACAAATTGCAGCGCGTATCAATGAGGGAGCATCCCAACCCATTTCGGAGCACACGGTGCGGCGCACCTTGCACCGAGATGGTTTTAACAACAGGCGGCCAGTACGGGTACCGTCGCTGTCATCGCGAAATAGGAAAGCGCGCCTGCTATGGGCACACAGGCATCGCCACTGGACACTGCATGAGTGGAAGAAGGTCGCCTGGTCCGACGAATCGCGGTTCCTACTTCATCATGCGAACGGCAGACTGCATATCTGGCGCAGACAGCATGAGGCCAAAGACCCATCCTGTCAACAGACAACCGTACAAGCGGGTGAAGCAGGAGTGCTGGTCTGTGGTGTGTCTTCTCTTGGAACATTGGGTCATCTCATAATGTGGGACATCCGTAGACACATCAGTGAATGCGACACACTACCTGAACATTGTTGCCGATCAGGTGCACCCGTTCATGATGACTGTTCCTTGGTAGTGACGGACAGTTTCAGCAGGACAATGCTCCCTGTCACCGTGCTCGAATGATCTTGGACTGGTTTGAGGAATATGACGCGGACTTCCACCTGCTTCAGTGGCCAGCTCGGTCACCCGATCTCAACACGATCGAGCATTTATGGGATGAATTGGGGAGAACCATCCGAAGCCTTCCCACACTACCGTCCAACCTGCATCAATTACGGGATGCTGTGATGTCAGCCTGGGCTGCTATTCCTCCGCAACGGTTTCAACACCTTGTTGAATCAATGCCAGCACGTATCCAGGCAGTTCTCGCCGCTAAAGGAGGCGCAATACTCTATTAGCGGGGTGTCTCTAATAAATTGGTCGCTCAGAGTATATTGCTGGAAGGAACTCGTTCTGTAAGTTTGTACAGACCGTTCAAATACACTCTGTATATACAGGGTGCCCAAAAAGTCTGGTAACATGGCAGAATCTCAAAGCTGCCAGGTAGCCGATATCTGATATGTGTGGTTTATAGGTAATAGGGGAGTGGGGAATTCATTGCCGCACAAATTTGACTTTTAACCTCCAAATTTAAGGTCATCCATTTGCTAACTCGAAAACTATTAAAGATAGAGAAAAATTTCCGATTGCTATCACGTAGAGCAACACCACATTAGTGTAAAAATAATTTTAAATCACACTCTTCCCTTTGAAAGATTTTGAGAAAATGGGCGAGAGTGAATCACTCAAGGTCAGTTTGGGCTGGCCAGGTTGGCTGAGGTTTCTAATATATTAGAATTGCACAAACGGAAGAAACCAGTCTAAATCCCGTTTGCCTGTTACGCATGACAACATTCAATATTAGTATACAGCGCTACAAATGAAAAGAAAAGAAAAGAATTACAACGCAAGAAACATATAATCTCTGGCCCCATAAGATTTCCTTGCCACATATGTGAACAAGATCGAGTTTGCAAGAGTGTGGCTCTGGTATGGCTGTGTTCAATTATGCGTGGGTCAATATTTCTCCAGAATGATTCCAACACCTCGTAGAATCCATGTCTCGTTGTGTTTTGAGGGCTCGCGGAGGAGCGACTCTCTATTAACATCACATCCAGTGCCTTCCCATGACTTTTGGCCACTCAGTTTAAAATGATTACTTGAAATAATCGAAGAAACCTCTTTAAAATTCTCAAATTTAGATGTCTTATATAACAGCCTTTTAACTAAAATAATGTAATGTCCATTATAAAACCCAGTAGATGGTTATTTGCCAATTTTGTTCCTAGTTTGGTTAATTTATAGTACCACTTATTCTTTCCTAGGTCTTGGGGTTTTGTCATATTGAGTGAAACTTGGAGGAAATCCTTCGGGCAACAATCATTTCAAGTAAGACTAAAGTGTCTTCATATTACAATTTATGAAAGACATCCATCTCGGTCAAATACAGCCCTGTTAGAGAATTTCATCCTCGTAAATCACGTGAGTCCAGCCTTTTTTGGGGCACTATACAGAGTCAGATAATGATCAGGAACGGATAAGGAAATATCATCAATGGCTGTAATTTGACGGTGTGTAGGTGAAATATCTGAATGGCAAACAGGGGGGATGAATAACATTAGAAAATCATAATTGTATCTAATGTAAGGCAAATATAAAAAAATATTCTAGTTTAAAAAATTTTCTAGAAAAGTGAAATTCGCAGAGATATTAATATTTTCTGTGGCATTTAATAGTATTTTCTGTAATGATAAGAACGAATGTGGATCGGTGTAGCTGAACATAAAAAGGAATTACAATTGCATTACGATGTGTTATAAAATATAAATCTTCTAAGTTATAGCAGTGGTTTTCAAACATTTCTTGGCGTATTGCCAAGTAAAGTAAATCCTTTCAAAGTAGAAATTGAAAAAAAAAATTCGTCTTGAAAACTTTTTTCCGTTTTTGCTTGAGATATTTTAATATAAAAATTAGATTTTTAAAATTACGGTTAACATGCCTTGTCTGAATCTATTCGCTGCTCTTTTTTTCTAGCTATGAATGGATAATGATATATGCACAAATCACACACATCGCTCTCAAAAATTTATTATGGTAAATAATTAAAAATAAAATAAGTTACAAATGGATGTAGAAATGAAACAAATACGAGTACTGATTTGAAAACTACTTTTATTTCTCCGCATAATCTTCCTGATACATTGAGGTACTTGTCCCATCGTTTACAAGCCCCTCGAACAACCAAACTGTTTAAGAGGATGTTTAAGAGGACCAAACAAGTGGAAGTCGTGAGGAGCAAAGCCAGGATTATATGATAAGCAGTATGCCCTCGTAATCCCAGAAGACTGTGAATGTCCTCTTACTGCCAACTGAGATGCTGAGAAAGTTCAAGTGAAAAGTCCTCGAGCATCCCCGGTATAGCCCTGACCTTGCTCCAAGTGGCTTCCATTTGTTTGAACCTAACCTAACATCATTTTTCGGGTGAACACTTTCCCTACGATGAAGCTGTTCGGTCCTCTTAATTGAAGCGACGATGAAGCAGCAGCCCAAAGTAATTTACCTTTCTGGTTTTGAGGGTTTGTGAAACGACGGGAATGTTATTCCAAAGGTCTTTGAAAAAACTGGGCTTACTTATGGAAATAAAAAATTACTTTTTGAGTAATCATAATATTCTTACAAAGGTCTCGAGAAAGCTACAAAAAAAGTAAAATCGCAATTAGAGAATAAAGAAAGACGAATCCAAGAAAATGAAAACTGACTGAATTATTTCAACTATTTTTGTGACTTTTTTTTATCGAATTTTTGTTATTGTGGATAGTTTCGGAATTTAAAAAATTTATTAAACGTCTTTGTAAATATTAATTTTTCTGCAACTGAATGGTTATTATGACACTAATTTGTGACGGCATTACGTGAAATTCTTTGAAATGTTTTTTTAACAAGCCTTTCAGTTTACAAAGCGAACTACTTTATGCATTTATTTATTGTATTTTGAGTAAATAATTATTCACAAATCTTCATTTTCCAGTTTTTAAAACCGGCCTTAATCCTAGTATAGATATAAAATAGTGTTTCTCTTAAATATTGCATCTCCTTTATGACTGAAATGCGACAGGTGTAGAGTTCTTATTCCTTTCCTCTAAAACATTATTGTTACTATTACCATTTTATTTTAATAGTGAGTCTAATAACCCTTTAGAATGATGAAATTCATAACCTGAAAGGCTGTGGCTTCTTTCCACCACCCAAACCAGCTTTTGTATCTTTCTTTTTTCTTTCTAAAGTGCCCGTTAAAGTTGTGTCTATATCGTAATGTAGGGGTATAAAGTCCAAGTAGCGCTATTTTTAAGAGTTAAAGCACACAATATTGACCAAAATGAAATATTAAATTATTTTATGGCAGTATTTTGCCTTCTTCTAAACATCATTTAAAGGAAGAAAGCAATTTCATTATTTTGTGTATTTTAAATATATAATATACATACCTAGCAAGTTTAGAAACAGAATTTAAACTTCTACAACAGTTCTGTTAAAGAGTTTTCATTAAAGTATAGGATCGCTGAAATTTTACAAAACATCAATAGTTTCAATTCATCAATTTCATCTAGTACTTTCAAACTATGTTGCCTTCATAATAAGCTTTAAGTTCATTATTAATTAAAAAAGAAAAAGAGATAAGCTGGCAGAGCAAATTTATTTCTCGAAACTCTTATAACTGTTAGAATAGAATATCGGGTACATGAGTAAAATTAAATTGAGGGTCATTAAAGCCCCTTAAATTTTAAACCGCTTAAGGACTCCTGCCAAGTGACATTCAATTAGAGAAGGAAATCGCAACGAACGCGCAAGTGTAGCTCGTTGTCGAAATGCTTAGCAAAGGCGATAAAGAAATCTCACGGGTGCACGTGGTATTAAATTCGATAAAAATGTTCTTTCGATTTGTTAATCCGACAATCAGGTGGATTCCGCGTTCATCCTCCTTTTATTTTTTATTTTTTTCGTTCATGAAAAAAAGTAACGGGCTCGAGAATTAAAAATTGTTAATTGCCCAAACAGATTTAAAGGAGTGGCTTTTTTTATTTTACTAATTACACATTCTAATTACCAGTCCTTCTAACCCAATGTTATAGAAAAGAATAACAAAGCTACGCAGTCCTTTTCAAAAAATTTGGGATATCCAAGTTAAATGCATTCTAAACAAATTAAAAAACTCGCACAACAACCTTGAACAAAATAACTGATGAAATTTATTCAACTTCATAATGATTCTGTCTTCATACAGGATGATCCAAAAGTTGCGCACATTGACTATAACTAGTGTAATAGTTGAAAAGTTTCATCGGCTACTTTGAAACTTTTATATTTTGAGCATATGTTGTAAAAATATACATGTGTTGTGCAAAAACTATATCAAATAGTATTAAATGGTATTATTTAATGTCTTCTGGATTTTATTATTATTTCGATGTGCGCGACTTTTGGTATATCAAAACTGGTTCTCTGCAAGTGGAGTGTTGTGATCAGTTGAATCCCGTTTTCATTTGTACAGAGCAAAGGTTTTAGATAGCATCAGCCAGTTTCGTCCTGGCTTTGTGATGGTTTTTTGTAAGAATTATTTTTTTTATTATATATTACATGCAATATTTTAGCATTGAAAGTTCCAATGAACCATAATTGTTCCACTAAATCAGGTTTCTTGAAACCAATCTCGACTATGATTAATTTTACGTTGTCATTCTGTAAAATTTCAAAACGCATTCCCTGAAAACACTCTTGTAATATACAGGGTGATCTAAAAGTCAGTAGACCTTTTAAAACCTTATTAAAAACCTTATATATTATAAAAAAATATTTTTCATTATAAACAAAAATCCCCCGTGTTTCTGAGCATTTCTGTGCAAACCGCATTGTTTTATTGTAAATAGTTTAATAATTATAAGGGGACTTTTGGGTCACCCTGTACAATACATAGAAGGAAATAACATTTTAAGATTATTCTTATGAAAACCCTTGTTTCAAAAGTTTGGGATAATTCATTTTATCACTTTACAAGGTTACTTTTTGCTTTAAAAACAATTCTTTTGGGCATGCTATCACTATGGTTTTATCACATGCGTTTTTGATTCGGGCACTGTTTTTAGGTTCTATTCTTCATGATTGCCTATAGATTACCGATTGAATTCAGGTTAGGCGAATTTTCTAGCCATTCCAGGACAATTATTCCTTTGTCCTGAAAACATGTCATTGATTTTTGGACGTATGAGCTAGTTCACAATCCTGTTGGAAGATAACATCATCAGATGAACAGAGATTCTCAGTGCTTGGAATAGGAAAAAATTCTATCACTTCTGTATAAATTTCATTATTGACTCCGGTCTTCACAAAAAAAACCATTTCACAAACATCTTAAAACATCTCATACCATCGGCTTTAAAGGGTGACAGCTAATCTAATAGGTGATTAATTATTTACTATTTTTATTTATTTATTTATTTTATTCTGTATGTTTTGAGAAAAGAGAATTTATATCTGGATGTGTATTATCAACATTGTTGTCATACTAGCTGATATACCCGGCGTTGCTCGGGCAATATCTGATGAAAGTTTACAATATCTGAATTGGAATATACAGTAAAAATTAACACATTAAAAAGCTTAGAATTAAAACAGTAAAAATTCATATAGAAAAAGCGAAAAAAACTTTTAAAATGTTCCTAATGGATGGTCCTCTAACAGTTCTCCCTAGTTCGTGTTGGAATGTTGTGTATAGCTGAGCGAATTTACCATAGTGCCGGAGAAACAATGTGTGGAATAATGTGTATGGCTATGAAAGTGTGACGTTTTTTCAGCCCTGGCTATGGCTGTAGTTCTTCTATTTTAAAAATTCATTTCTTTATCTAAAAATTCAACACTTCCAAAATTCTCTTCTTGGGTGGCGATGTATGTACATGATCGTTTGTGTCTGTGTACTCTGGAATTCCAACAATTGATAAACTGTTAGGAAATAAAGAAATTAAACTGGAGCAAACTCCAAGCATCAGGTAAATGATATTAATTAGAAAAATGGATGGAAAAATTCTGCGACTTTGATTCGAACCAGGAACCTCGACTGTCATGGTCGACGCCTCTACTAAGTGTGTACAACAAATTTTCTGATGGTTTGGATAGGAGAAATTCACGATCTGTGAACCGGGTGCCCACCTCCCATTGGGCTTTCCTTCTTGACAACTTGGTTGTCTTTAAGACACTTAGTGACAGCATGGCTGTTCAAGTGTCTGTGATAGCCCAATTGATAGAGGCGCCGACCATGACAGTCGAGGTTCCTGGTTCGAATCCAGGTCGCGGAATTTTTCCATCAATTTTTCTAATTAGTAAACTGTTGCAATTCACACTCTGCTCTCGAGGTCTTGAAGCAAAACTGGTGCATTCATCATTTGGTGTGATCTGGCAGTCGCAGTTTCTTCTGTTGACACATTTGCATCGACGGCCACAGGGTCACTCACCACTTGTTTAGTTGAAGCAGTGTGCTGGAAAAATCGATACAGCACCAAGTGAAGGGGCTGTTTTCTCTGCCGCCTTTCCACTGTTCTGAATAGTCTGCTAACTCTCCATTATTTCCATTTACTGCTCATTTTTAAAGCGTTTCAAGAAAATGTTAAATTCTAACAACTATCAATTCTAAGAAAAGCACAAAGGACAGGAATTATGTATTGCTAAAATTTCCGACGCCTTCTCACTGATTCTCAGAGGAGGAAAACCCTTCCAGCTGTATGCTGACGACCATTACGGTAAACTTTAAATTATGGTCAGGAAATTAGAAAGCTCGAAGAATATATTTTATAAGAGGGTGGTCCTCGATTTATGAATGTAAGTCGTGTGTCCTCAAAATATTTTTGTTAATGAAGTCTACAAAATGATCGGTCTTGAGATACACTTACATGTCCTAATGAACATGTCTTACATAAATAACTATTTGATTGCCTAATCTAGTATATTTTCTCCAATTTTTAGGGTTTTAACATCATCTGAAACCCTATTAACGACGGTACAGATGTATGTAACGTGTATGTCACATGCTATAACTTTTGAAAGTATTGACCTAGACGCTTGAAATTTTCTACACACGTAGGCCCTATACAGAGGACGGAGCGAAAAATATAGCGAATCCTCTAGGGTGGACCAAACCATGTGTTTTTGTGGTTTCCCCAACTGACTTCCTTTCAAGTCTATGGAGTTTTGATTGCGTTTGAGCAATTTGTGAAGTCAGATTTTGACTGTTTGACGTCAGAATTTAAAGAACTCTATTTTGATGCCATAAGAGCCTCCCGCTACTGCTCGTAACATTTTGATGCCATAACTAGAGCCGTACACAGGGGGGGCGGGCCTGAGGGGGCTGCAACCCCCACCCCCGAAGTCGGCCATCATGTCAACTAAATCATGTTACATGGGAGGCGCTGTATTGGGCCAGCCCCCCCCTCTCAGCCTCCCCCCCCCCCCCGAAAAAAATTTCTGTGTACGGCCTTGGCAGGCCTTATACAGAGGACAGTTCGAAAAATATAGCGAATCCTCTAGGGTGGCCCGGGGCCCCTCAAGGGTCTCTTGTATGAATTTCATGGTTCCTTTTTTATCTTTTGAACAAAGAGGGCAAAAATTCTGAAATTTCGTAAATTTGTAGTGCGGTTCTAAGAAAATAAAAGCAATATACAAGAAAAGTGAAATAAGCCTCTAGGACCCCGCCGGAGGTCCCGAGGCCCCAAATACAACTGAAGCTATAACATTTTGAACGGAACGACCTAGGAATTTAAAATTTTGTCTATTTATAGTGTGGTACTAAAAAATGTAGCAAATATATAAGAAATGTGATGTAGGCCTATGGGGCCCGCCAGAAGACCCCGAGGCCTCAAATACAAACAAGTTATAACTTTTGAACGGAAAGGTCTAGAAACCTGAAATTTTGTATATTTTTAGTTTAGTACTAAATAATATAGCCAATATAGAAGGAAGCTGATATAAGCCTCTAGAACCTCGCCAGGGACCTCGAGGCACCAAATACAATTGAAGCTATAACATTTGAACGGAAAGGTCTAGGAACCTGAAATTTTGTATATTCATAGTGTGGTACTAAAAAATATTGCAAATATACAAAATAAGTAATATAAGCCCCAGCAGAGCCCCACAGGTCCCAAACACAAACAAAGCTACAACTTTTTAACGAAAAGGTCTAGAAATCTGAAATTTTGTTTACTTATAGAAAATTATTTAAAAATTTAGCTAACATTTATATAAAATCAAGCTATAACTTTTGTTCGAAAAGGCTTAAGAATCTGAAATTTTGTATTTGTGCCCCTCCACTTATTATTGTCACGAGCCGCTACTGCTCGTAACATTTTGATGCTAAAACCCTTTTATCGTTGGATAACGTTGCCTTAACTAATTTTTGTATTTAAAGCCATATCATTTTTAGAATTCTGTGTTGCTATCACTACTGTTGAAATAAACAGTCTATTATTGCACAAACTTTACCTTGCATTGTTCGTCATGAGATATATATTTTTGGTCGGTGCATATTGCTGTGAGATTCCTCCTATCAGTATGCGCTGCCATCAATTTGAATATCAGTTATTATCGATAAATATTATTTTTTCGAAATCTCGTGTAGACAATGATCTTCTT
>JAHWFO010004564.1:2658313-2685589 GCA_023313115.1 Rhysida immarginata
TAAGTCTGTCCCCCCCCCCTTTTATTTTTTGAACCAAAGCAGATATGGCAATTTTGATGAATCCAATGAATAGGAAGTTGTGGGTGGCCTATCCCATGGTGCACTTTTCATCATCCCAAATATGCAAATTAGGACACATTCAAAATTTATCTCAAAAACCGTAAGGGATAGAGAAAAAAAACCCAATTGCAAACTTGTTCAGCATAAAAAAACAAACAAAACAAAAGAAAATCATCCAAATCGGACCAACGGTTCCCAAAAAAAGTTAAAAAAAGTAAATAACCATCTCAAACTAAAAAAACCAACTGGGCCAAACCAAAGCGAATCATGTTGGTAACACTCTAAAGGGTATGTTCCACATGATGCCCTTCAGCACCAATGCACAACTGAGCACGTAGTTTCAAAGATGCCATCACTCTTGTTACCATATCAGATGTAATGGATTGGCAGGCAGTCTGAATTCTCTGTTGCAAATCCAGCATAGAAGTTGGCTGTGTGGCATAAACATTGTCCTTAAGGTAACCCCACAAAAAGAAGTCATTAGGGGAAAGATCTGTTGAGCGTGCAGGCCAATGAATTGGGCCACCCCGGCCGATCCACTGACCTGGAAACATTGCATCGAGATGATCACAAGTAGCTGCCGCTGAATGGGCTGGAGCCCCATCATGTTGATACCATACCCTTCGAAGTGATGCTAAAGGAAGCTCATCTGCAAATTCTGCCACTACAACATTTATTATCATGTCTTTGTATCGTGCAGCTGTCAACGTCCCTTCGTAGAACAATGGACCAACCAATCCACCATTGATGATTCCACACCAGACATTCACTCTCCAGTTCACCTGGTGCACAGCTTCTCGTAACCATCTAGGGTTTTCTGTTGCCCAATAATGGAGATTGTGTTTATTAACCAGACCACCTCGAGAGAAGCTGGCTTCGTCTGACCACAAGACCCAATTGAGAAAGCCTGGGTCATCGTCGATGCGATTTAGCAGCCAATTGCATAACTCAAGACGAAAATCGTAGTCTGTTGGCTTCAATCCTTGGTGGCAGTGGACATGATAAGGGTGGAATCCATGCATATGAAGTAATCTTAATACTGATTGATGACTGCAGCCAGCTTCTTCAGCAACTGATCGAGTTCTACAATGAGGATTAGCATAATCAGCAGCTAAAATGGCTGTGCTGGAGTCCTCTGATGTGACAGTTGTTGGTCTACCTTGCCGGGTCTGATGACTGACACTTCCTGTTTGCTGAAATCGTTGAACAGCCTGGCGAATTGTCTTAGAAGTGGGAACTCTAGCATTGGGATATCTAACTTGGTATTCCCTGGCTGCACCTTTGTAATTATGTGCAAATCCAAAACATAAAACCATACCAACCATTTCTTCTCTCCTGTATTGTGCCATTTTTCAGACCTGATTGGCAGTTTCTTCCCCATTCATCAAAAAGCTTCAGCATTTAAAGGGCTAGTGGATAAAACCCAACAGGGGGGGACAGGAAGATGCAAATGCAATGTGAGTGCCAATTAGCATTTGCAATTAACTTTTTTTGGGAACCGTTGGTCCAATTTGGATGATTTTTTTTGTTTTGTTTGTCTTTTTATGCTGAACAAGTTTGCAATTGGGTTTTTTTCTCTATCCCTTACGGTTTTTGAGATAAATTTTGAATGTGTCCTAATTTGCATATTTGGGATGATGAAAAGTGCACCATGGGATAGGCCACCCACAACTTCCTATTCATTGGATTCATCAAAATTGACATATCTGCTTCGGTTCAAAAAATAAAAGGGGGGGGGACAGACTTATGGACAGACTTAGCCTAGTAAGATTGTAATTTTTTTTATATTTTAAAATAATAATTGTACTTTTGAATAATTTCTATTGTAATAGCTGTGTTTTATGTATATAAAGTTTTTTTATTTTCTTCAAACCATCCTTTGATTAATTTTATCCACGTGCTGTTTTACTTTCCTAATATTTACTAGACAGTTTAATTTAAAAATTTCCTCCAATATATCCATTTAACGTGAAGGAAGCAATTTTTCTTCTAAGGCCCCTTGAAAATTAAGAATGTATTATTCTAACTTTTTCACCGACTTCTGAATTTGAATATTCCGAGATTAGAATTTAAAATAATTTAGGTCCATGAAAATGTTTTTCTTTAGAAACTCAATAATAGTTTTCATTATGTATGTAGAATAATCTATGTATACAAAAATGTATGTATATTATTTGTTTATCTCTTATACAGTTTTATTCAGATCTTGATAAAATTGTGCACACTTGACATTCAAAGCAAGAGGAAGAGCACTGTCTACCTGACATTTCTCAAAAAATTTAATAATGAGTTAATTAATGAGTGTAACGTGCGAATTAAAAAGGTAAATGAAAGTAGAGTACGCAGTGGAAATAAATGACACGTAAACAGAGGGCGTGAAAGTCAAATCAAGAATTTATTTACCAACTGAATAAATTAATGAGTAATGGAACCTTAAAACTAAAAATAAGACTAGCACATATCAAAACTAAGAATTAGCAAAGCAAATACACAAATACCAAATGGCGACAAGCTTTAGTCTACCATTTAAACTTAAGAAGAGCACTTCGTATAACATTTTTCACTAACACTCTCGGATCCACACTGGGATTCCAAATTCAAAATCAGCTTGATGATGTATAAACCCTGAGCAAAGAATAAACACACTATTCGATGTCGTTGCCGGCACTAACACTCATAAAACTTTACACATAGAAGCACAACACTAAATAATGAGTGCTAAACACAGAATAGAGCTCTTTTCCGAAGCAGTTTATGGTGTAAAAATATTTCATGCATTAAACCTGAGAACAGACTCTGGCAACGTTAACAAGATACACATCCGAGATAACACGCACGCACAATGTCACTGTCCGGTGAAATTGAAAAATTCAGGTAAGTAAACTTTAATGACTAGCTGCTGCCGCACACTCCTAAAAGTAAGCAGATAATAAACACTTAATTAGGTCTGCATATAATCAAGAATAGGAGACGTGCGTCGCCGACAATTACTGGTTGCATTCGGCCCGATGGTTTGACGAAAAAGTCATTCCTTAAATCTTGGTTTAGCAACAAAGCGAAATAAATATATCAGTAGGATTAATGAGACACTAAATAAGCACAAAGCCTAACCCATCCCTAAGGTAGGCGTCCAGTCCGCACGGCCACAGACCTCTTAAATATGACACATAGGTAAGCCTATATGATTTCAGTTCTTTAAAAATCGATAACACAAAGTTGGCGTTTAGGAACAACTGAATTCTCACGCTTACCAGGTATTCAATCCGATGTCCGAAGGTCCAACGAGGAACTATATTTCCTTCGCCCTCCTCCTCTATCGAAAAACCCTTGGAGAACACTTTGCCACGTTGGCACCCCGACGGCTTCGTACAAACGGAGTTCTCTTCTCCTTTGTTGCCCGTCGAACATGCCAATTCTCCGTAGTTAAACGTCGCTGGTGCCGGTTCGGATATCACAGTCCTTCTCTCCACCGTATTTAGGCAACCTCCTACGCTGCCATAACCGGATAATTTTTTATATGGGCTGCAATTCCGCTCACCGCGATTTTCACGACCTCTCCATAAGGCTCTCTCTTTTCTTCTCTCTCGATCTCTTGAATTTTTCTCCTCGTGACGAAACTCCCGCTCTCTCTCCCGATTGGTCGGGAATTCGTGACGCTTTTGACGTCGAGCATCGCCACGCCTCCCTTTCCAGCTCGATGAGTAGAAGCATAATATTAGAAGGGAAAATAGAAGTAATGTTAGAAGTAACGCCTCCCTTCTAATATTATGGTAGAAGTAACGAGTGTGGAAAGGGGCGATGACGTCATCGGAATTTTGATGGACGCTCAAATTCCGTGACAATGAGTTAAATAAAGTGCGCTCTTTTTATTCCTTCAATAAGTGCTTTATTTTTGAGCTCAAGAATCTCTTTCCACTTTGACTATCTATCACTCTTTCATTCCTTTTCATTGTTGGGACGGCTTTATGTGCTTAATGAAAGGGGGTAGGGTAAGAGCGAATGCCGAGCGGATCAAGAGTGAAAAACAAAAAAATACGGCGATAGCAATCAACGTGAGCAGTAGCAGAAATTTAGCTCTGCTAATTTACATGCAACTCTGCGAAGTTTTGGGAATGATCTTAAAGTTACTGTTTAAGTAACTGTCAACATGAAGACTGAATGATTAAGATCAACATTCATGCATACAACGGGAGAATACAGTTACGATGCGGGAACAAATGCGATTATGCTAATGAGCGAACGTCAGTGAGAGAAAAGCTAACAGACTGAAGTTATGCGTGGGCGAACAGTGATGCAAATAAAGGGTGTAAGCGATATCTGTGGTTGCAGAGCATTCCAGAACCAAGCCAACGGTCATCGGTTTGTCAACGTCGGTCATCTGAGCGGAAGAGTATATTTGTGCTTCAAGAGTGTGCATAAGTGAGTGAAAGTGAAGTGTATCGGCGACATCGTTGTACCACAAATGAGTGACAAAGAAAGAGCTCTTATCTCAGGTGTAGCTGTAAGAACTCTCATTTGCATAACTAACCTGGTGTAACAGACAGCATTGATTCGTTGCTCAGCAATTATCCCTCATTAATCTATTCAAGATCAGACCTCTAGATTTAAGTGAAATGCTTAGACTAAATTTCATGCGCGCGTATTTAATCAATCCCTTATTTAATGTCACTTAATGATAAGTGCTTGTGTTAATTTCCTTCATAGAGAATCCTTTAATCTGTCCTTTCTTCAAATATAAGCATTTACATTTGTTTCAATTTTTCCAATTTTATCAATTCATCTTAAATAAACAATATAAGATTTCATATTCATCATTGCATTGAATTTTCTTTTATTCTTGATAAGTAATGCCAAAGCGGAAGGAGGTTTTTTAATAGATTATAGTTAGATTTGTTACTGAGAGCATTGATAGTGGATAAGAAATTATAATTATCAGTTGTAAATCTCAAAATAGGGAGTATTGCGGTATAAATAAAAATAAGACAGACAACATTGAACCGCTATATGATCTTGATTAAACGGCCAGACATTTGTCATTAGAGTATATCGACTTTAGGTAACTTACTGATAAGTATCACTGCCAGTAAGATAAGATGAACAATACCAAGTAAGATAAGATGAACACGTATATCGATACAATTTCTTTTAAAAAGCTCCCAATGGATGGCTTCTCCACATACGGCCCTTTAGCAGAATCTAAAACATGAATTTTTTTCAAAAAAAATTCTAAGCTTTTTTCATGTGAACTTTTTTTCTGAATATTTACACACACAAATTGCAACATTTCATCAAAAAAGAGCCCGCGCAACGCCGGATAAAATAGCTAGTAATAATAAAAATAATAAGGCAGTGACAGGACTAAATAAGGCAGCGTCTATTGAGGAGGCAAAGATGTCACTCGTGTCTTCCTTGAGCTCCAGGACTGGCAAAAATTTATGTGTTTGGAATTTATGCGAGTATTGGTCAGAGAAACTCTGCAGCTAAAACAGAAAAGGCTATACGGGCATTGGAAACATCTGGACAACGGGAGTTTCGAATAGAGCAAGACAGTATACGAGTTTCTATGTCAAGGGCATAAAAAAATTGGGTCTAAAGTATCCAGTGATGTTCCCCGGTGGGGAAGATGGATAGCATTTTAATTTGAGGCAAGCCAAAAAGAAGTTAAATACAGTCCTGTTTACGGTATATCACCTAGAATTCCTGTTTTTCGGATTTTTCTTAGAATGGATGTTGCATTGATTGAGTTATTATTTAACCAACTTCTTGAGATTGTTCTGTTTACCTATAAGTGTGGATTATCCCGGGCAACGCCGGGTCCTCTGCTAGTAATAATTAATAAGAAATGTCTCATACAAGGGAATCCCTCGAACATGTATGTCACAGATTTCCACTAAATTGAAATATGTTACTCATCTGAAGCTACCGGGCTTTGCAAAAGTTCTGTTACACTCGTGACGACCCTCAAAGAAATGGACACGACGATGTTCACGATGCAGTTAGGCATGTTTTTATTGTGCCATCATGTAGAATAACATTGTAATTAGTCATTTAATCAATGTAGCCACCATCTGCATCAAGAACCCGCTCCAGACGTGGCCGAAAAGCCTTGCAAACTATGCGAATGTAGTCCTTCCTCATTCTGGTCCACGCACGGTTGACAGATGTTTTCAGCTCGTCGACGTTGCTGTGACGGACCTTGCAGGCCTTCCCCTCGACAAGCGCCCACACGCTGTAGTCAAGTGGATTGAGGTCTGGCGACTGCGGAGGCCAAAAGCCCTTCGACCAGAAGGTCATGTTGGACCCCAACCAGTTTTGCACAGTGTTGGCCGTGTGGGCAGGGGCACCGTCCTGTTGAAAGGTGTAGTCCGCATTTCTTCACTCAGGGAAGGACTTTTGTGGCCAGGATGTCCTTGTAATCAGCCGCCGTTAGCCGGTATCCACTTGGGAACCACACGGGTGGCATTTTCTCGCCATTCGATTCCGAGCATCATCACAGAGGCTGGGTGCTTGGTTGTAGACACGTAGCGGACCTTGGAAATGTCCTGGCCGAAGCTTACCACGCAGTCGTTTTGCTTGTTGACGACAGGATCGACCGTGAAGGTCTTTTCGTCAGAGAAAATGACAATTCGCTCGCCATGACTCTTCAAGTCGTTGAGAAGACGGAGACAGCGCTCCCGACGTTGTTCCCTTATCCGATCCGTCAGCAGAGGCCTCACGCTCTTTCCACCTTCTTCTTTGACCGCTCTGGACACTGTGGACACCGAAATTTTCGTTTTCTTTGCGAGCGCAGTCATTTTGAGCGTCGGGTCTTGTTCGAAGGCTTTTCTCACAGCCAAACGGTTGACGACTTGAGGTCTACCTGAACGAGGTTGATCTTTAAGGTCTCTCCCATTCTTGAGCCTGTCCGCAACTCTGTGGATGGTCATCCGGCTGACTTTGAGGAGCTTGGCAATCTCGGACTTCGTGTGGCCCGCGCGCAGGAGAGCAGCGATCTCTACTCGTTTCGTTTCCATCGCTTTTGTCGTGGACATTAGGATCACTCAGAGGTTAACACGTAATTTCCAATATATTATTGATCCTTTTGTGGAAATGGAATTATCCAAATCATGAGCAGTCCATTTTTTGGGGGATGTAAAGAGTGTAACAGAACTTTTGCAAAGCCCGGTGCTTGCAAAATAAGAGAGTGCGAAATTGTGTTTCTTTCAAAATAAACCGCAAAAACGAAAAAAATTCAGCATACATTGCCATACAAGGACTCCATTGTTAAAGCGGTTAGGCTATGTGGGGTTAGGCTAGTTTTCCCGAACAGTTTTACCGTGGCGTAGAGGCACATATGACACGATACGTGGTAAGAAGGAAGCAGTTCCACAGTGCAGGGTTTTTCCAAACAATGCGTGCCGTTCGTCGGAAGGGCTTGGTGCATTACGTGTTCCTATCGGAAGTGACGACAGTGAACAAGGAGAGGTACACTTAGATCCTGGCTCTGTGATATTGTCCGCCAGAAACGCCCAGAACTCTAGAAAAACAAAGATTGGATATTGCAAGTATGACAATGCCCCCGCACATCGGTCTTTAATGATGCATGCTTCCCTGGCCAAAATGGGAATGTCAACTTTTCCACACTATTCCTATTCACCCGATCTCGCCCCATGCAACTTTTATCTATTCTATCGTCTGAAAAACGAACTCGGAGGATACCGCTTCAAGACTGCATCGGAGGTTCAGGAAGCAGTGACGGCCGCCCTGAAGACATCTCCTCCAATATAACCTATGTACTAGTATATTATTTAAAGGCAAAGTAAAGAGAACGATTTATGGCCACTTCATTCTGCTTACTTTGCCAAGTTTATCCTTTGAAATACAAAAAATTAGAATACAATTTAAACGAATTCGGTTTTCTTCTAATGCTGTAGAACTATAGAACACTGTCCTCTTTAACAGGCAAAAGGTCGAATGCGAACACGAAAAGCGGAATATTTTAAGAATTATCGACCCTTTTCGCATGAAAAAATAAACGATTTGAAAATTTTTTAGCGTTTTTACAATTGTTTAACATCATCTTTTATGGTTTTCTTGTTTTGTCATTTTTATTTTTCTATTGGAATACTTTCCTGAGATTACCTATTCCTAATATTGAAATAGTTTGTTTTTTTTATTAAACGTGGTAGCCTCTTGCAGTGATTTTGTGCTTTATTTTTATTAAGTTTATTAAATTCCTATGCATTATATCTGATAATCTCCTGCGAATAACCAACAAAGTTAAAGTATGAACATGTTGATATGTACATAATTAAACATTTTGCGAAAATTGTTCAAAACTTTACCTGTTTGCTATATTCTCCTGTTTGGCGCAGATCTCATAAATTCAAACCGCAGTTTCCGCATTTAATAAATTTGTAATCAATTGAGGATAAATTCAGTTAAAGGTGAAATATTGTCTAATCATATTTACCATAAAATCCACTTTTTGTCGGGCTGTATGTAACACGGTGTTTATTAAATGCATTTAATTTGTCTGTTTGGATCGGAGGAATTCCCGATCTGCGAGCTGGGTGCCCGTCCTATCATTGGGCCTCCATCTTGACTACCTGGTAGTCTTTATGAACACCTGATGACAGCCTTGTTGTACCGTGTTCACTATGGCCCAATTGGTAAAGGCAACGAGCGTTATACTCGTGGTTTCTGGTTCGAATTTTTCCTTTCAATTTTTCTGATATTTCCTTATGATTGGAATATCATCTCTAGTTTCCATTTATACGAGCTTTCTCGTCATTTCTCAAGCTTTCTGTAAGTTTGCTACTTCGGTCATGGTCTGAAGCTGCATGACTGCAGATGGTGTTGGTAAGCTAAGTTTACTGAAAGTACGTGTGAATTCGGAAGTTTACCAAGAGTAAACTTTATGCTGCCTTCGGGCGAAGATTTGTGCGACGATGATTTCACCATGAAATGTCTGAGTGAAAAGCAAAGTCATGTCCTTCCTTGGCCGTCCATTTTGCCGGTTATGAATCCGATTGAAAATTATTGAAAATTGTGAAAAAACAATACGAATCGAAGCTCCAAATAACAAGACAGAACTTATTGCATCTACAAAGGTTGGAGCTTCAATATTTGGGAAATGTTTGGGCATCTATGACGGTGGAGCAATATTCTGCACTTGTCAACAGTATGCCTTCCAGGTTAAAAGTTGTCATCAGAGCAAAAGAGGAAGCTACTCAATATTAAGGACTGTGATAATCAGGAATTTCATTTTTGTTTGTAAAAACTACATTTTTCTTATTCTATTCATTATTCTGTTAGATAATTCTAATTTCTTGAACGGGCAAGTGACCGCACTCTAATTTTGCGATTTCAGCTATACTCTTTTATTTACATGGAATTTGGTTAAAAATTTGTTTTATTTACATCTTGCATTTAACTACTATTTAGATAAATAAAAGAAAAATATTTGATTTCACATAAGAAGGCCTAAAAATTACTTATTCAAGTGAACTAATTTTCTGAGTCAAAGTTGCAATCCAATACGTTCAGGATAATTAATGTAATTATAAAAATTAAGGAAAACGTCAACAAACTCAAAATACATAAATAATGGCTAAATCAATATATAAATCAACATAAATCAAAAACTTGAGTATCAAATTATAATCCTCCATTCTACTTTTGAGTCAGCTCCAATTAGTCTTATAATTTAATATCCCGAATTAACGATACGTTTATATGTTGCTTTCTGATTCCTTTAAAGCTCGATGTCCGTCCTTAGAAGTTAATAAACATAACTTTTTATTGATTTTTTTAGCCAGGGTAAAAAGGTAATCTAAATTGCATAGTCCGCAAAAAACGAATTTCTGGATTTTTACAATTTGTGAGCTTGAATTTCGCATTCTTGAACTGTCTCTTTATTTATTGTTCACAAACTATGAGGTGCATTCAAAAAGTTCCAGGATTGTTTCATTTAAAGAGAAAGTACTTTATTTAAATACATTTACGCAGTGTCTTCTTCAAAATAGTCTTCTTGCGAAGCCCTACCATGGATCCAGCGTTCTTGCCATTTCAGCGTTCTTGCCATGTTCTGGAAGTTTTATTGTTGAAACGAATCAAGAACCTTCTGCGATTCGCACTGGATCTGCTCAATCATATCAAAACGGCGACCTTTCAACTAGATCTTCATTTTCGGAAAGAGGGCAAGGTCTGCAGGAACCGAATTTGGCACATAGGGTGGATGTGGAATCGAAATCATGTTGTCTTTCGCAAGAAAGTCACGTGTGAGGAGAGTTGATTTATGAATGTTAGGGCTATAATTTACTGTATATGTGGACTTGTACTGCGATTTGTTGGCGAGATGCGCAACCATTTCCGGAACTTTTTGATCATACCTCTTATTTAAATCTATTAATGCAGAAGTGCCGCGACTTGCTTTCGTATGTATTGTTGACCTGAATCCCCAAAGAGAACTCCCTAGTTAAAAGCTCAAAGCGCAAAATTCAATATTTAAACATTAGCTTTTAAATGTGCTTGCTGTGATCGATATGAATAACCAATTGGTCGCCGGCTAAGATTGAACCTCAGACTTTATTGGTTGGCCACTCTCAAGAAGCCCTTTTTAATTTTTTTACTTACTTTTGGTTAAATTTTAGTTTACAAATACGGGTTAGCGAAAGAGTTAATAGTGTTTATCAAAGTGTTTTCCTTTTAAAGCGGAAAATTGGGTTTGGACGAAGATCGCCTTAATGTATAATAAGTAGTTTCTCGTTCAACATTTTAGTATGTAAGTTAATAAATTTCTGAACAAAAGTTGTTAAATTTAAGTATGGAATTCTTAATATGCTAGTAAATTTGTAAACATATATAAATGAAATCCCTGGAAAATGAAGGTCGTTGAAATTAACTAAGAGGTAAATCGGATATGAATTATCAAGATTGTCGAATTTTGTCGCACAACTATATAAATATTTATTAAAAAAGAAATTTTGTCAAACTTTTTATGGTCTCGTGTAATATTTTGTGATAACACTTCTGATTCTATAACTGTGCTTAATTTTAGTAGCATACAGTTTATTAAATTCTTACAAGCTTATAAGTATCGATTATGAGTTTCTCCGTTAGGTCTTTAACACAGTTACCACTTCGATCTTGTTCTGTGACCTGTTTTCACATGTACTTGCACACACAATGATCCACTTCATCCCAAAGATGCTCGGCAAAGTTAATATTAAAGCTGGCCAATTCAAGCTCTCACAGCAATCAGTTACGACCACAAGACACAGGGCGTAGTACTACTATTACAGATATGGATTACCTTTTCCAATTGCCACAATGTTCAAAATGCATAATTCTTCAGAATATTCCGGTATTTCACCTTTATGATTTTATCACTAAGGACTCAGGCATAATTTATAAAACCTTGTCGTCATAAGACAATTTGGAGAAACAGTTTCCCAAGTATACGCACACCACTCTTTAAAAGTGGCTACCAGAATGGCGAAATAATTATTGAATAATTTTATTATAATGACACGTTTACATTTTGAAGAGGCACGAGGTCAAAATTATTTTTCTTAAGTTCACTTTTCTGTTGTTTTGTTTGGTATCGAGTTAGGATATTAAGAATGCATAAGGATACTCCGCAATCCATTATCTTTTGTTTTGAGGTGAAAAGAGATGATATTCTAAGATTCAAAGATATTGGTATGGAAGTCATCAATTTTGTGTTGGTGTAATGAACGGGAACCCTATCCTATATTATCTGGTTTACGATAATGACTTTGATCATGTTTTTTGGCTCATTGAATCCCTTACTTCTTTATTAACTATCGAATCAGAAATCTGCACAGTGATAAAATGCTTCATGTGGCATCTTACTCTCATTCTCCTTTGGAAGCTTACTTATATTGTTACTCAATGTGGCATGCTATATTCATGCACCTTTATCTGTTGTATTACACTTATATCACATTCTGTTTTGCATTCGATGTTGATAGAGGCGTGTTTTCAATATCTGAATCTTTTTGGAAGTGTCAACAAATCTTCATAAATTGTGAAAAAGAGAGTTTCATAAAATTGTTAAGGCACGATAAAATAAAAAGGGAAGAAGCTATTTACGTCAAATTGCGCACGAAACTGGGAGATAAATCTATAAAAATGAAGTTTATCGTGGTAAAATAAAAAGAAGTTGGTTCGTGTAAAGGGAATTACTGTCAAAGCTAAATCTTTTGAGTGAACGAGATATCGGAAAAGCGTTGTCAGAAACTATCTTTATGACTTTCCTAAAATAGACTCCACTCTTTTAATGGCGATATTATCCAAGTTCCGAAATTATTTTCACCTTTCAATGGGGCAATTAGAAGATGGATATCCAGCTCAATCGATTCGGGTGAATGATTGATTTTTGAGTGACTTGCGAAATGGAGTCGAGTGGAATCAGTCGGTCGCTTACAATTTCAAAACGAAAAATTCATAAAATTCAGGGAACATTATTACGAACAGTGGGGCAGGAGGATGGTGTCCGTTGCCAGGCATCCGCTTCCTTTGACTATTGAACCGATGAGTTAATGGCTCTCGAACTGTTTTAATAAAATCCTTGACGATAGCCACAGCTTTGACTGACCGCAAAACCTCAATGATCACCGGTAATAATGTCAGATATGAAGGGGAGCCGCCATTTAAATGCACGTGGATTCGGTTTAGAGGAAGGTGAAGAGGGGGGGGGGGGGTGAAGGAAATGTCATAGAGAATAATCAAAGCTATAATCTCATCAAGTGGGTCGACCTCGTTAACTGGTGACTGTTGTACTGATCTGCTCATTGATGTCGAATTTCGACGAAAACATAAAAGTTTACATTTATTATGGTTTTTACATCCCACTCGGATTATTAAGGCCTCTTTTGTTCTGCGTACTGCATTTTACTCGAATTTGATGGGATGTTGATATGACTGTTGTCCCCAACTGGTTATTTCAGGCCGTTAATATATCTTCGAAGTAAGGGTTTCGATGTCTGGCTTGTATATTGTCTTTACAGAGTTATTTTTCCACCTGGTTGTCAAGTCTCGTTCTCGCCACAGCAGCTAGATCTACGAAAAAGAAAACAATTAACCGTTTACTTTTTGTTATAGTAGAACTTTGTTAATTTGAATGTCAAGGGTAGAGCAAAATGTTTTGATTTGAGAGCGGTCTTCTATTTATCGAGGTTAAGTAAAATAAAATTCTAATAACAGGTTTTGTGTGAGATTTGACTAACTGTATGGAAGGCTAATCAGGACTGCTTATATAGGATGTTTTTGGGGGACACCAGAACAAACAGCTTTTACCATAGCATGTGGGGTCGGAACCCTGCCATTGTCCGACTATGGGGGAAAGAAGTGATGTAATGTGCAAATGAAAAAACACAGCATAATATCAATTAGTTTATTGACACGTGAAAACAACACTTACAAAAGCTGCTCAGTGTTCCACCAGCCATTTCGATACATGCATTGCATCGTCGCAACACTGATCCCGTATGTTGTCAAAGAGTTCTGGCATATCACGGTCTTCTTCGCTAGCGATTGCAATATGGGCAACCAGCTCTTCAATGGTAGCGTTAAGTGACCAGTAAACGAGTTCCTTCATGTGAGCCCACAAGAAGAAGTCAAAGGGAGTAAGATCCGGTGGCCTGGGAGGTCAAGCAACTGGTCCACCTCTAACCATCCAACAATTACCGAATGTGTTATTAAGATGGTCACGCACAACACGGGTGAAATGTGCCGGCGCCCCATCATGTTGGAACCACATCCGTCTCAGAATATCCTACGGTACATCCTCCAGAGCTCGGACAGCACATCAACGATAAAGTGAAGGTAGTTATGTCCACTAAGGCGAACAGTTAGGGAGAGAATAGGTGGAGTTTCACTATAAACTTGATCATGGAGAGATACACATCAGAAGATTTCAACTCTTGTTAATGTTGCAATTAATGTTGTGTGAATATCCTTTTTATCAGGGATGTTTAATACATGCACATCTTTTTATCAAGTGCATTTATTATCATAATTTACCTGTGTCATCAATTCTCTCCTCCATAGGGTTCCGACCCCCCATGCTATGGTAAAAACTGTTTGTTTTGGTGTCCCCCTAAGTGTAACGTTTGGTAACTACCTTTAGAAACACCCTGTATAAGAAAACCAATCCGAATCCCCTTATGAAAACTATTATGAAAACTAATAGGGAAGAGTTAAACTGACAACAATTCGATTTATGGGCGAATTTATTTGCATTAACTTCAAATATTTTTGTACGATTCCAAAATGTTGATCCAAATTTTCTAGTAATCAAGTTCTGCTTTTTTTTCATTATGTGATTGACATTTTATGCGAATTTAATGTAAGCTGAGTATTCACCATATTCAACGCTTTTCACTTCACTTCCCGGAGGATGTATGTCTCCTCCAAACTTTTCCAATTTGTTCTAACCTGGGCTTTGTTTTTCCAAACGCTGTGAAAATAGAAAAATTAATAAATGAAATCTGAATTATTATAAGGTAAAGATATTAATAGAAAAATGGAAGGAAAAATTACGCGACCTGGATTCCAACCAGGAACTACGATTATCACCCTCGTCGCCTCTATCAAAGGACAAGGGACAGCAAGGCTCTCTGCAAGGGTACTAAAGACTACAAGGTAGTCAAGGTAGAAGCTTAATGATAAGGCAGTCAACTGGCTCGCAGATCGGGAATTCCACCTTTTCAAATCACTTGAAAGTTCATGAACACTCATTAGAAATTAATACAAGAAAATGGAGTCAATGCTTCAAGCATAAGATAAAGATATTAATGGAAAAATGGAAGGAAAAATTCCGCGACCTGGTCTCGAACCAGGGACAACGAGTATCATCAAGTCATCTTTACTAATTGGGTTATCGCGGACGAGCGTGATAAATAAATTAATTTCATTTATTAATTTTTTAATGAGTGTTTATCAGATTTCTTCTGCGTGATAATGCGAGGCCGCATATCGCCACAAAGGTGAAGCAATTCCTCGCGCGAAAACATATTCCAGAACTTTACCACCCTCCGTATTCTCCAGATCTGTCAACGCCGAGCTTCTTCCTGTTTCCTCGTTTTAAATCAACAATGAAAGGAGACAGATTTCTTGACGTTCCGGATATTCAAATGGCTATGACGAGGGAACTTCAAGCAGTATCGAAAAAGGATTTTTCACACCCAACGCAATAGTTATACGAACGATGTCAAAAGTGTATTGTGGCTCTGCGGCTTTACTTTGAAGGACATTAAAGTATCATCTCTGAAATCTTGGCGCAAAATTCCCTAGTGGAATAAGCGCCCAGATTATCGTTGGAGAGGTCCATTCAGTGATAATTTACCCTCTGTGCCAGACAACATCATGTCTGAAATACCTGTCCCCTGATATGTTTTTCGATTCATATACCGAACTTTCCGATCTCATATTGTAAACTCACACAAATTTTAAAAAAAAATTATTGAAAGATTCGAACGGAGTTGTCATAGCAAAAACTGGAGCAAGAATGAAAGTAATAATGTACATCCCTTCTTCCAACCATCCCCGTCTTTTCAAAATGGACTATGCTCGCTGCTGACCTCGAGTTCATTCTCGTGGTGGTATTACTATACTTTGTAGTCTTTAGGACACTTGCAGACAGCTTTGCTGTCCCTGTTAGGGAGTTCCCCCAGAATAATTTCAAGACGAGTTAATTTAAAACAAGATTAATTGCCCATTGACGAGTCAGTTTTTGATGAAATTTGATTATAATAATTATGTGTTTTTCATAGTTAAAGGGAAAGTCCATTCAAAATGAAGGAAGGTTGAATAGTTTTAAATTAAGTTACGATATGGCGAAATTTTCTTCAAAATAATAATTAACAAAACACAAAACATCACGCACTCTATTGCTCGTGGAGGTAGTTTGTAATATGGTCGATGATGCTTCACACAGGCGAGGCGAGATACATAGAGAGGCAGCACACTAAATTCAGATCGGAATCCATAAGAATCCATGCAGCGCATTAGCACCGTTATCGATATTGCTATAAATATGCGAGGAAATTCACCTATATCTTTGTCGATATAGGCGTTTTCTTCAACAGTGGGAGGGATATCGGACTCGGGTTCAGATAAAGAAGGCCGTAACAAACTTTTTTTTTCCTCTATAGGTAATATTTTTATACAGCTTTTCACCCGCATAACTGGTTATCAGACCGATGCCTGTTGAACGCGCATCACCGCTCCTATTTCACTCCATCAGCGCATCAAAGAATGTCTATAATTTAAAAATTTTAGAGACTGTTATCGATCTATTATCAAATCAAATTATAAGAGTAGATGAGACTGGGACAAAGTGGATCACTTAATTCTAGGTTAAGATTTAACCTAGAAATTTGAGTAAGTTTTCTCAGATTCACATACATCCAATACCTCAAAGCAATGGGAAGAATAATCTGAAACAATCACAGTTATATACTCCAACATTTTTTAATATTAATCTTTTTACAAATATGTGCAAATTATCCACTTTGACCCACTATATGGGCAAAGTGGATCATACACAGAATAGCCTAAGAAGTACAGTGATCTCAGACAAAATCAAGTTGTCCTTCGCCTCTGATGCCAGAGTACGCGGGATCGACCCCGGCCGAGGATGACGAGGATTTTTTCAGGGGGAAAATCCTGAAATCACGCACTTCCTTCGGAAGGGAAGTAAAGCCGTTGGTCCCGTGTAGTCGTTTGCCGGCTGCACGTTAAAGAACCCAAACTTTGAGGCCCCTGAAATGACCATGGCAGTTGAAAAGAACGTTAATACCAAATTGGCTTCTAGCTGCAGAATTGGCTCTCGAGCTTCTAGCTGCAGAATTGGATGGTTTTTTCCAGTTCTGGCGAGCTTGTCAATATTTCGTAACGCTTCCTCCTGAAACTTTGTTTACGCACTTCTCCAACAGTCTTGATAGGCAATGGTCTCACGTCTTTCCTATTCCACTTTTCCCCTTCATCAGTTATCCACTTTGCCCCATCCTCTCGCTTTAAAAACAAAAAACTGCCATGAGCAACACATTAAGCCTAACGGGCGAAAACTGAGTCGTATTATATTATCGATAAATCACTAACACATATCTAGAAGAAATTTTGATCAAACGAGTCATTATTGAACTGCAGCCAAATGATGAAACATTGTACATTTTACGAAAACCGCATGAAAACACTTTAACTTACATAATTTACTTCGTTCGGTCTTAACACGTCCCACGATGACGTGCACTCTCTGTGCACTGACTAGGTAACATCCAGAAAGGTGCACGTCGTGCCATCTATCTGGAAAAAGGGAAATATGCGGCTGATCCGCTTTGCCCCCTATATCCACTTTGGCCCACTCTCCCCTACCTTTCAGATATCCTTTAAGATCGCTAAATTTCAGACACAATTCATATTTGACTAAACTTGAGCAAGGGAAGCTGCTAATTACCCTTCCTATCCCCGACACCCTTTTATCTAGAAAAGGTGAAATTTGATTTGTAGGCTTGCTATAAAGCTGTAAGGTTTTAGGGGTGGGGGTACGGTCTTAATGATCTAACTGAAATTTAGAATATAGAAGGAAAGTCGAATTAATGATTGTTCTAATGAAGCATAATTTAGTGTAAATAATGTGACCTCCCTTACATAAGTAATACGTCCCACACAAGCAAGATCAACGGAAACAAGCAGGTGACAAAAATTACACAAATAGTTAACAACAAGTCAGGCAACCGAAATGCCCAGAACCGATAGGATTTTAAAGCATTCGAGAATGAAAAGGAAAGCACTTGATTTCTAAAGAAGCCTTTCGTTGTTAAGAATTAGATGAGGTTGCTAAGGAAGCCTCTGTTGCTAAGCAAGGCGTACTTCTAAGGGAAATGTGTAGTTCAAACTGAATAAAACTACCTAAAAAGTTAAATGGAGAAAGTAGCAATTCTCTATAGATTAGAACATATAAGAACCCTTTAATTTGTAAGCATTCCAATTTAATGAAATAAGCGTTAATTGCTAAAGTGTTCTGTGTAAGGATCAATTCTTTATTCATAAATATTGCCAACGCTTTTCTACGTAAGCATATACCATTGAAGGAATGATTAGTTACTAGCTAATGTTAAAATTTGCCTAACACAAACTAACTATTGATAATATAAGACGTAATTAATTACATGCCATATCTTAGCATTGAAAGTTTCCAATGGTTTCATAATGGTATCATTAAAACACGAATCATGGAACCAATTTCGACTATCTTTAATTTTATGTTATATTCGTTCATGACACATTAATCCAAGTCGTTTGATATATTACATGCCATATTTTAACATTGGAAGTTCCAATGAACCAAAATGGTTCCACTAAACCACATACCTATTGAAGCAATTTCGACTATCATTAATTTTATATTATATTCATTCATGACACATCGTTCCAAGTTGTTTGATATATTACATGCCATATCTTAGCATTGAAAGTTTCCATTGGGCCAACTGATACCGCCTGAATCACGTACCTTTAAACCAATTTCGCCTATCATTAATTTTACGATATATTTATTCATGACATATCATTCCAATTGGTTTGATATATTACCTGCTGTATCTTAGCATGGAAAGTTTACAATGAACCATAATGGTTTCATAAAACCGCATACCATTTTACCTATTTCGACTATCATTAATTTTACGTTAATATTCAACCATGATATGTTATTCCAGGCTGTTTGATATAATACATGCCATATCTTAGCATTGAAAGTTTCCAGTGGACCATAATGGTACCACTAAACCACATACCGTTGAACCAGTTCTGACTGATATTGACCATCAAGGAAGACCATCACGTATCTTCACTTAATTCACAAGCCTTTTCTCTGCTTTAGCATGGAATGCCAAAGAGAGAACAGCATTTTGCAGTTCACAGGCCATTTATACATGGAATTGTATAGTGAAAACGTGCTCCTCTATATTATTTGTGACCCTTTGAACCGGAAGTAGTTCACCGATTTTTTTCCACCTACGAACTCAGTCTTTCGTTTTCCTTAAGTTGTCGACTGGCGAAAACGGAAATCGAAAATTCGGAAGCGTTCAAACGCTAGAGCACTAACAGACAGACAGACAGACGGACGGACGGACGGACGGACGGACGGACGGACGCACATTGTGAAAACTTAAGTACCTATCGGTCCTAATAATAATTATATGGTTTATTAATGATGAATGATAATGACAAATAAAAAATGAAAATTAGGTAAAAATCAATAAAGTTCAATCTAATGTATGAAATAATTATATGGTATAATAGCGTGTAATTTCAGTAACGTGAAATATAAATTTTGATTCTTAAATACAGATTAAATTTGAATACTCAGATGAATGCAATTGGCTCTTTAAAATTAATCAAAATGTAATATAGTTTCCAATAAAAGTCTAAATAGAAAAATAAATTTATTGTTGATATTTTTCTGAATCTTCTACCAATAAACAATTTCAAATCTATAATATTTTGAACAAGTGGATACAATAAGTGTCTCTGTGATTATCTGTGAACGGGCTTAAACTAAGTGTATTAAATCTTATGTGCGTTACTAATCGTATTTAAGACTAATGTTTCCTAATAACACAATATAAGTAAGATATGTATATAATGATGAAAGAATGTCTAATTGAGCTATTAAATATGAGTAAAATTGTGTGTATGTAACGAAACTAGGCCCTAAGAGATGGAATCATAGCTATTACCTTGCCGAATTAAAAGAAACAGGATGGACGACTCCTATGAGTTTTTTTTCAGTGGCGCCCTCTGGATTCTTAAGTGAACAATACCGAAAACGTTCGCATGGTTTCTGTTTACACAGCTGTTAGAGGAGAAAAGCATGGCAGCCTATCGCAAATTTTACGTATATCATAGAGTTCTTTTGAATTTTTTTGTATTAAAATATTTTTTATTATTTTATTGAATTAGTTTATTGAAATATTAAGTTGTGGAGTTTAAATATGGTTTTTATTAAGATTACATACGATTCTTTAAACAATATAATTATATGCGTATAAAGTTTTGCTTTAAAAATTATATTTAAAATTACATTAAAAGATATCAAAATGAAAATGCAAAATATATCTTTCTTAAATCATAACTGTTTTACACTGATCTAAATATATATTATACGTTTCAAAGAAATCGCAGCTGTTTGGTCTCCTAGCAGCAATGTGTCAACAATACCCATTGATATCTAATATTACTGGATGGCTCACTCAAGGCGAGTTTGCATGAAAAAGATTCTGCCTGAAATTCGCCATTGTTACCTGTCACAACAAAGAGTTTGCCATTGTTATCTGACACAACTAACCGATGACCTTTGAGGACGCGATTGCAATGAGATTCAGTGGAATTCTAAAAAAATGCATAATTTTCTCCACGTAGAATATTATATCTTATTTTTCAATTAAAATTATATAAAGAAAAATTTCCAAAGTTCGTAAAATTAGCATACATAGCCTATCGTTGGTATTGGACAGGCATGACACAACTACTCGATAATCTTAGAGGATTTGGTATTTTTTGCCAGAAACATTCGCTATTAAGTCAACCATCCAGTAGTATTAGATATCAATGATAATACCCATTAGCTTATGGACAACGCTTCCTCTTCTCCCTAACCAGACGACAGATGCTAGTTTTCATGCAAAAATCCAGATGTCGCTCTGAAATCAAACTTGTTGGGAAAGTATAGGGAGTCGTCCATCCTGTTTCTTTCATCCATGACCAGTATCTTCAAGCTTTATTTCCGACACCTTCTGCGGAGGGAGGGGATTAATTTCTTGTCTTTTTGTTTTCAATAGTGGAAAAGTATAAAGTTGCCACCTATCACCTTGCCAGCAGTCAGAGAAAGTTTGTATTTCTGCGGGTTTATAAAAAACTCGCCACCCTCACCCACCTCTAGAGATGCTACGGGTTTCTTACCCCCACAGTATTTTTGTACAGATTGTAAATATATGTGCGCTTCATATGACTAACAATACCCTAACTATATTTGTCTGACTAACCGTATTACTACAGTTCTCTCTCAGTGCAATTAATTTATCTGTAGCAATGAGATACATATTAAGATCTTCTGCGGGCCCGAGGCACAGAAGACTGGGGCCATATCCTGTATTGCACGAGATCTAAGCATGTTTTCAGTGGGTGATCCGTCACTGATCCGCGATAGAAAACCAAATAAATAAATCAAATTCAAAAAATACGAAATTCATGTTGTTTTGCATCTCGTCTCGCGTTTCAGGTAGACCGCTGAAGAGAAAATAAATCTATTTCCGGTGGTTTATTAGAATTACATGAAGAAGTGGCGACCTCTAACTTGTTCATGGGAACCTTTCACATCGTCTCTCCGTTCAAAGAAGACAAAATAAAAAGGGCAAACGAGCAAAGGGAACGAACGGATGAAAAGCTTTTAAGAAAATGAATTCAAACCAAAACAATAAGAAAATCCGTGTAGTGTAAAAATAATTTCATCATTTTATCTTGAAATATACGCGAAAGTTCTTCTGACATTTTTTTTTTTTTTTTTTTTTTTTACTCCTAAAATTTAATCTAAGCCAATAAAGAATTACCGGATCCACAAGCTAAGATTTGTTCGGGTAATTTTTAAAAACTTTTAAAGCTTTTGTGTAGCTACGAACATTTAAAAATAATCACAGAAAATTGGAAAAAGGCACTTGTACAATCTGTAATCAAATCGGGGATTTATGGATTGCCACTCTCGTGTTCGGTCCCTGTGTATTTTTTTGTTACTGTTGTTAATTACTTTAATTGCAAAGATGTGATGTATAAAAATTCTCTAAAGAAAATTTCTATTTAACCTATTTCTTGAAAGTTCTCTGATAATTAAATCGATCATGAAGATTAATCGATTAGCTCGCCTTGTTTTTGAATGGCCGCTTAATGTGATCAATTAAATTGGTTTCTTTAACATTTTTTCCTTTCTGCGTTGAATAATTACCTAGCAACTAATTAATAAGAGAAATCAATTTCTAGTAGGCCTAGCAACATCAATTAAGTACTAACAATGTAGTGTCCTTGTCGTGGTGGTGGTTGTTGTTATGAAGAGTTTAAGCTTATCTGAATGAAACATTTTGTAGACGAGTTATGAAAAATTAACGCATTTTATAAAACTTTCCAAATTTTAAAATAAATAGTGAACAATTGTTTTCCTAATCTTAAAAATCCGCTTAATGAATTCTAGCATTTTTTCCTTCTAACAAGCGCAATTTCACTTAGAATATGAACATATTCACACACATTTTCTGCATATTACGCTTGTAGAAAACTATCTAAGATGGGTTTATTTGTGAGGTGGCAAATTTCTTATATTAACAAATCCTTATTACCCATTATCTAGTGTCGGCTATTGAAGGAGCTAAAATTTAAAAGTTCCTTTTAGGCGAGGATAGAGACTTTTGCTAGAAACTTCACTCAGTTCTTGGGTGGTATACATAAAAACGGTAGAGTTGTTTTCTATTAAAGAATTTCTATTAAAAGTGAATAAAACAATGGCATTTGATCACGTGACGGTAATTATTAGAGTTTATACATCCGAAATTGTGTAAGTCCAGATTAATTCTTCTATTTTTGACGTGTTAAATAAGCCAAATTATTACATTTCGGGAAACAAGAAAGACGAGACAAATTCCTATGGTAATGGATTAGCAAATTTTGGTGTTGTACTGAAGTTTATTATTGCTTCTCATTAATAAACAATGTTGATTCATCACGATATCGTCTTGAAGACTGTAGAGGAAACTCGAAAGTAAGTTGTTTAATATTAAAAGAAGACATTTTAAAATATCTTTAAACAAGCCAATCATTCGTATCGTTCTCTATGGAAATGAACCATTTAATTTTACTGCATGTATCTGGAGCCTGAAAGTTCTGAACAGAGGACAGCATTAATTTATTAGTTGCTCATGTACAAGGAAATTTTTATAACATAAAGTCATTTTTGCTATAAATCCGAAATAAGTGCTATTTAAAATATCTTGTAGTGGAATGGTCATAGTATTGTACTTCTTAACGAAAAAAATAGAGGCTTTACAAGATTCGCCCTTCAATATGTTATGATTCTTTAAATATCTTGTAAAGTTCGACCAATCACAAATATTTAGCCCTTTAGTTTGTTTCCTTGTATTGTTCAACCAATCACATAATTTGTCCCCCCCCCCTTTTTATGTTGTATTTTACGAGCCAATCGTGTACCAGAGATTGTGTATATAAAGCATTGTAACCCCTCTCTTATGCAGACTTGAGAAAGGCAGGTAATAAAGCCGAAACTAGTCGTCGTTTTTATAATGCAGTATTGTAAAGCCTCTATTTTTTTCGCTATTTAAAAATTCTAATTAAAATATTTTTAAAGATACATATAATATGTCGACGGGTTTCATGTTCATAGATAATCAGAGAATCTTGATTTTAGTTGGTTTCATTGTCCGAGGTTCCTCTTACATGTTTGTTTTTTTTGTTTATGCAGTAAAGTATGTATTCTAAAGATTCTATAAAGAAATTTCTATTTTACTTAAACGTTATTATCTGGGACACTAATCATTTTAAATACTCTTATTTAATATAAAAATTTTTAATCTTTTTCTCAGTGCTCTAATTTTTAGCACTTGAACTGTACATTATGTGTTCAAAAATTTCAGGACATCTCTAGTTTTGTACTGCAATCTTATTTATTGTAGTTATGAAATGGATACTGTCCTTCTTAATGAAGTTGACGGAGGCTTTGCAATACATAATAGGGAAGAAATCAAATAAGTAGAATTCCGACCAATTTCGCAAAGCTAGGAATTAAAGGCGAAATCGGTTTGATTTTTTTTTCCCGTTAAATACAGGGTGAAAGTTAATTCCACCGCCAAACTTGGAGAGGTAGTAGGGATAGTCGAAACAAACAACTTTTCTTTATAACAGTTTGGCAAGAAAAATTTATTTACCAACACGGAACAGTTATAGCAGTTGTTCAAAGTGTTTGTGTCGTTCCACACATGGCGGTTGTGGCAATTGAAGAGACCATCGTTGGTGAACTGTGCTTCATCAGAAAACAAAATAAGTTCACCAAACGCAGGATTGACGGCAACATTCCGAAGATACCTGTCGGAAAAGTGCACACGTAGTTGGTAGTCGTTGGGTCGCAAAGCCTGCACAGTTGTATGGATGTTGCCCGCAAAGTCTGTTCGTGGTATGGATGTTGCCCATTGCCATGCATGACGTTCCAGACAATTGTTTGACTGGTCCTCACAGCATGTGCGACTGCACGGGTGCTTATTGAGGGATCCTCTGCAAAGTTGCAGATCTCTTCCACACGTCCTGTTCTCACATGTCTTGGAGTTCTTGCTGTAACTGTTCTGCGTTGGTAAATAAATTTTTCTCGCAAAACTGGTGTAAAGAAAAGTTGTTTGTTTCGACTCCCTACTACTTCTCCAAGTTTGGCAGTGGAATTAATTTTCACCCTGTATTGCAAGCTCTCCATCAACTTCATATCTAATTATAGCGTTGAACCTGGTTTTCTTTTTGTTAAGGCCTCTACATTCCGAGGGAGATTTTCCGGCAAATTTTGTAGATAGCTTCAGGAATTTTTCCTCATTCTTTCCGAAGAACGTTGCCGAGTTCAGTTACAGATGTAGCCTAGCTCGTAATCATCGCTCCTATCATTCCACAGGTGTTATAGTGAGATATCGGTGCTTAAGCAAACCAGTCCATTCCTTCAACATCTATCTCCTCAAACCATTCTTGCCCACACATTCTTGTTTGTGATAAGGAACATTGGTTAATACAGGAATGGTCAAACCCCAAGCTGTTACCACAATGTTGGCAGTGCAGACTAGTCCAAGTTGCAGCCGCTGCAACAAGTTGGCCCAGTAAAAATCAGCCCCCTACAACGATAGCAGCTCCAAATTTCAAGCATGATGCGTTCTCCGGGCATCCGCCAGGCTCAAACTCGATCATCTGGTTGCCAGTATGTTTACCGAGATTCGACGTTCCGTATGATGTTTTCTTTGTCAGATAGTTCAGTTTTTGCGAGTTGTACAGCATTTAAACGTCGCTTCGCATTGATCTTACTGATGCACAAACATATTCGTCTCAACCAAAAATATGGATACATTAACATTCAGTCGCTTCTCCTCACACCTATTACTTTAACATTGAATTCTCTACTTGCATAACTTGGAAACGTGATAGAAAAAAATCTAAAAGCAGATTCGGATTCAGCCCACTAAAAACCACAAGAACAAGTTAAATTCATTCAAGAAGATTTTTCATTGCTAACCAATGTAATTAAACTGAAGAAACTCTTCAAACATGTCATAATGGATGTATTGTAACAGTTTTGCGGTTCATTTTCCGCGATAGCTCAATTAATTGGTAATAGAGGTACAGTCATCAACAGGAAATAATCCACACGAGTTTAATACTTAATATTACATTTCATGCTAATGTGTTGTTTTAATACCTTTTTTAATTATAATTATTTAAATTTAATAATCTTAATAATGTTAACTCTAAATGTAATATTAAATTATTAAAAATAAATTAATATTGAAACGGTAAAACTTCAAGTGTGGATTATTTCCTGTTGATGGCTGTACTAGGGAAAGTCATGGTCCGTGGTTCGAGCCCAGGTCGCGGAATTTTTCCTTCCCTTTTCTACTTTGTAATTATGATATATTTGAAGAATTTCTTCAGTTCAATTATCTTCTCTTTGAATTTCATTACATGTTTAGCATTTTTATGTGACTAATTTAGAATTCATAGTCTTTAATTTTGGTATTTCAATATTTTTATTTTATTTATTTATTTATTTATTTATTTATTTTATTTTATTTTATTTATGAAATTGGGATCCAATACGCCCATCCAGGGCCTGTATGGCCAGAGACCGACGAGTTGGGTCCCTGGATGGACCTGGATTCACGACTGCTGTATGATGGTCGCAGCAGCGGGGGGGGGGGGGGATGAAGTTTGACTATCACTGATGGTCGCCCATCTAGTAATTAGCCGTGCCTGATGTAGTTTATCTTCACAGAAGTTGTGTTCAGTGAAAGCCCACCGGGCCACCATACAGCAGTCGTGAATCCAGAAATATGACGGCCTCCCCCTGGTTCTTGCATAATTTTTTAAATCAATCAGTCAATCAATCATAATAATTAAAAAAGCTAACGTTTCGGATAGGAATTATCCTTTATCAAATTAAAAGGATAATTCTCTAAAAGTATAGAGGATTTATTAGGAACTTTACCATAAAAGCTACTTATAAGAAGCGCCCTTGGTCTGTACGTTTATCCGACCGTCGCCATTTGCACGATAACTTGAAAACGGATTAACTTTTTCAAATTCTGTACCAGAAATATGACCATCAAAGTCTTAGCTCGCCCGTATCAACTTTTCAGAATTTTTCGTAGACCCCTTCAAGTCGAATTCACGTGCTAAAACAGTGAGCGTAAAGAATACAAAGATAATGGCACGTCATATAACAATCGATTTGTCAAGAAGGAATACATTGTTACTTTCTGTTCATCTTTTAAGCATTACTGACATCGGCGCGCGCACGTGAAATCGCTTTGTCGACGCACGATTGCTCAAATGCTCATAATCTAAATTATTAAGTAGCGGAAGAATGGAGCTACTTGTTGGTTTTATAATGTCAGTCCGTCCCCTTCATAATTTCTACATTTTTTGAGGTAGAAGGTTGAAATTCGGAATGTAGCTTCCTATGGGCATGCCCATCTGCACTGTTTAGTTTGGTTTTGATTGGTACGCCGGGGTCGGAATTACGGGGGTGGGATTCAGAGAGGACAACATATCTATGTGCTTAGGTACGTGAAGGCGTGAAATTCAGTATCCAGATTCCTCTAGGCAAGATCTGCATTACTATGAAGTTTAGGCCCAGTTGGTCCATTGGGGTCGGATTTGTGGGGGTGGCAGTCACTTGGTGTTTAGAACTATGGCAACATATTGCATGTGATATATCATACGTTCGGAAATGATGAGAAAGTAAAGAAAATACGAGCTCTTTTACATTTTCTACATATTACGTTCGAGAAAATTAATTTTTTGATTGAATAACTTGCTGGGGTAAAAAATGCAGATAAAAGGGTAAAAGTAGATGACTGCAGGATCTGCTACTTGCCTTACCCTACTCGGGGGGGGGGG
>JAHWFO010004564.1:2697374-2744446 GCA_023313115.1 Rhysida immarginata
GCCGGGGGGGGGGTGAAGATCGTGAGCCACAGATGGTCGTCCATCCACTGGCTAGCCGTGCCTGATGTTGCTTAACTTCACAGAAGTGTTTCGGTGAAAGCCCACCAGGCTACGGCCTCCCCCAATATGATATGAAAATTGTTTATTTATGTAATATTTTATTTTTTTCGATCACTGTAAATCAAAATCTTTATTCGCACGTTTGGGATTATCTGAACAAATAAATTTAAACTAAAATTTAGAATATAAGTTTTGTTTGTAAATGTTTTTTGATAACGTGATAATACATCGTGGAGAAAATAATTCATGCTTAGTAGTACAGTGGAGTCCCGATTATCCAACACAAACGGACAGGTCGCGTATCGGATAACCAAAAACGTCGGATAAAACTGCTAAAAGCTTTAAACCTTCAATTACTGAATTATATTTTATTTGTGAGGATGTATGTATATTTTAAACATACATAACATTTATTTTAAAGCATTTAGAATTTAATTAATTTTCTAAAAACTCTTTTATTAAAAAATTTATAGAAAACCTGGGCGTAGCCTCACTGCGATGGTACTGAGGAAATAGACGGGAACTTTGATGAAATATTTTCACACATGGAATCTTTAACAGAGTATCAAGAAAACATATTATTTTGTATAACAGGCTATATTGTGAAAACAATAATTCCAAAAGTTACGTGTACAGATTACGCACAGTTGTTGACAGCAAAGTCACAGAACACGTTATCAGATCACAGTTATGCTTTCCAGTGCAAAACAGAGTCAGCATTCACACGCTTTGTTGACAGAGAATGACTCATCATTCCATCAAAAGAAGCTTACAATACTGTTAAATTAAGTGAACAAGCTTTTAAAGCAACATAAAGAAAATCGGACCAAAAGAAATATATCTCAATTCTTGAAGATTGCAATTATCAACCAATTAGAAGGGGATGGCTTTAAAGAGCAAAATCTTGAACATTTGACAGCTAATCATGTTTCAGAGGATTTACATTCTACACAATTAACGAAACAATTATTTACCATGTTTTTAAATTTTAGATTTAAAACTTATTCAAATGAAGCGAAACAAAACCAAGTATCAATGAGAAACAAATTGACAAAGATTATAACATTCGCCAATATGTAAATAACTTCAAATTTTTTTAATAAATAATATTAATTTATATTCATTGTACTAGATTATTGTATAATTATAAAAGGAAAGTACTCGCAACAGGCTCATAGAAATTCGACTCCTTTTATCATTGGTCTATACAGATCACTACAAAAATTAAAAAATTATATTATTAATTTTTTTTTATCTCTCTCTGTATCTCTATTTTTAGCAACAATGACTAACTCGATCATAATTCGCAATTTATTTAGTGAATTTATGACAATACTTGAAGTCAAATAATTAATTCCTGTTTGCTAAATTAAAATAAAGAAAATTAAAAATTAAATAAAAGGGTCATAATTTTTCCAAGAATAATAGTATATAATTTTTTATTAATCTTAATAATTGAATACACAAACTTATTGGAATAATAATTTCGTAGCGGATGGATGATGGGTAAATTCAAATAAAGAATTAATTTATTTTTGAAATGCGTTGAACTATTTATTAAAATAAATATATTGCAATAAATGTCAATTTAACAACAGTAAATGAAAGATAGGCATTAATGATAGCCAGTATTCAGTTATTAATATTTTCTGCTGATATTTGCCAATAATGTGGTAAACTTTATATCCTGAGTACTCATTGTATGCAACTCCCTCCCACATTTTAGATCACTCGCTTACATTTCCAGGGAAAACTCTTGTACGCTCGATCCTCGCTCGCGAGCAATCCAGTTCTTTTATTCATATCATTGTGTACATCACTTACAGACGCTATGTTGTTCCATTGCTGCACGTACGCTATCTGTCGGAAGAAACGGAAACTTTGCGCTAGCACTCCGAAACTTCAAAGAATGCATATCTCAAGTTTCGCATTCGTACCATTATTGGGGACGGAGAAAAAAATTGTGGTGCATTACTTTCTGGGCTACCCTCGTAAATGGATGAAATTTGGTATGCGGTCCTTATTCCAAAATTATAGTTCTGTATCAACTTTTGGAGCAAATCTTTCAACAGGAAGAGGTATTTTACCTAAAAACTTACTCGATTTTCTTCATAGAACTAGGACTTTAAATAAAGATACAAAAAATAAAATTTAGTGTAGGCCTTTATAATGATGAAAGACAAATTAGATATCAAATTCAGCCGAGTCACTCAAGGAGAAAGGGTATTTAGAGGTCGTAATCCAGACCACTCCTCCCCCCCCCTTTCCCGACCGATTTTCAAAAACCGTTTAATGTTCAATTTACTTAATTAGAAAGTATAGCAAAAATCTTCAGAGCGTTGGTTTGAAAATAAAACTACCTTCCAAAGCACCAGAAGATATCGAGCTTTCAGCAAGAGCCGTACCGTACATTGTAATCACCGACAATCGAGAAACCTAAGCTGTGAGCTGTGCATCATGGAACCGAACCTAAGCTACCAATAAAACTACCCGAACATGAAAACCTTTTTGAATGAATTTGCCTTATTCTTGTGGTTTTTGTCGTGTGTTGAATACGAATCTGCTTTTGGTTTGTTTTTTTTCTATCACGTAACGTTTTCTCTAAGTTATGCACATAGAGATTGCAATGTTAAAGTAATGGGTGTGAAGAGAAGCGGAATATTAAAGTATCCATATTTTTGGGCCGCAAGGAAATTTATCAGGCCCCAAACTCTGAATAATTAAAAAATGTTTCATTGAAAAACAAGAAATCTGTGGGTGATAGGAAAAAACTGAGTTTAGATACGGATTAAGCACAAAAAGAATCAACTCTTAACGTTAAAAAAGTTTTTAAAAAATTTGTTAGCTTGCGTTACTTTACCTCTGAGGCTCTTAAACGGGATGGGTTTATTTTACAGAAATCAGGAGTATTATTCTTACATTATAAGAATTATAGGATTAAGGATAAACTTGAAGTGTTAGCTCATTACGAGCTGCAACAAATCGAATCACTTAATCTAGTCGTTAAAATTATTAATGGGGAGTATATTGCCCGATTTTTTTTAAATTTTGTTTATTTCGACAGAAGCGATGATGTGACTAATCTTTGTGAAAATCGTCAGTGATGACATACCAAATTAAATTCGGTAGTGATTTGTTTTTTGAAGTTGAATCTGTATTCAATCAGCTGAGAGTGTCGCGCAGCATTATTGATGGAGAACATGCCTTACTTATCCATGGTTAAATAAATCAAAAATCCTTTTCTGACAAGAAACTTGATTCCCAGCAATGATCATCGTTGTTAAGTCAGTCTATACGCGAATATTCCAGCGTATTGTGCCCAGAAGGTGTTTCATGCTTGGACTCTTCTCCCCTTTTTACGAGTATTTCTGCTTTTGTTTTCTTTACGCTCAACAATTTTGTAATTAGAATTTTTTTTCTCTATTTATCATGGCTCAAAAGTTAGTTTTTGTAACTTCTCAATTCTTACACTAGGGACGCTGGGAATAATTTTATTCAATTGGGCACGGGCACTTTCCTATTGATAGAGCTGATTTTTTTTTATTCCGTTTGTCTAAAGATATTCGACTATTTCGGCAATTTCCTGTACACCTTGAATATATTGCATATTTAATGTGCCTACGAAATTATAGAGTATGAACGACGGCACCTAATATTTTTATAATCGATATATTATTGCACATAAGCACCTAGATTAATTTCGGTTCGGAATTTTATTATCACTCCCTCTAGATGCTCGTGGTCCCTAATTCGAATCCGAGTCGTGGAGTTTTCCTTTCCATCCCATAATGCGAACAATTTCCCTTAACCTGAAACAACTTTCCCATCAATCCAGTAGGTTAAATAAAATTGACTGGATTTTGATATAGCAATATGGTGAAATTTATTCTTGGCTGCGGCCGACGCGTTTGACTATTATATCAAGACCATATTGCAATATCAAGAACCACAAAATGTTATTTAACAATTCAGTAGCTCTCTTCATTAAAATTGGCAAGGCCTCTACCATTTCCGAAGTTTCAGAATATTCAAATAACTTTTCCTAAGCAATAAAGCCCTAAGCTAATGTTTTGAATTATTACTGAGCACTAACATTTGGGGAATACATATTACAAGATAGAATTTCAGTTATAGTAATTTCTTAACACAGAAATTTAACTCTGCACTGGTGATCTTTTATATCAGTTGTGTTAATATAATGAAATTATATTATGGAATAAACCACCATAACGAAGTAAGTCGTTTTTTATAAGATGTTGGTTACCGGTAATGGAAATAAAATAATGGTCACCCGTAATGTTAGGGGTCTATTTTATTAAAAAAAAATAGTTGAACTTCTTTCAGGGCAATATTTTATTTTATTTTTATATACATTTTAATCCAGTACGTCCATCCAGGGCCTGTATGGCCAGAGGCCGACGAGTTGGGTCTCTGGATTAACGAGTGCTGTATGATGGTTATAGCAGCCGGGGGGGGGGGGGGGTGAAGATCGTGAGCCACGGATGGTCGCCCATCCAGTGACTAGCCGTGCCTGATGTTGCTTAACTTCACAGAACTTGTGTTTCAGTGAAAGCCCACCAGGCCACGGCCTCCCCCAGAATAAGGGTAAAATTTAATTTCCCAGAAAAAAAAAACACAACAAGAAAAAAACACTGCTTATTGTCGAAAGATTCCGATAATGGTAAGGATTATGCTCCTTGAAGATGGCCTTATTGTTTTGCTTGAGAGAGATAAAGGAGAATCCACTTGTCCACAAGAACATTTTAATACACCATATTTCTGTCTCTCAAGTATTCTAGCATCCACAGAATCGTAAGGTCAGTTTTTAGTTTATTCTTTAGCTTACTTATTGTCTTGGTTTGGCTACCATCGTACTGTATAAGCGCTAAGTTATCCTTAATTAATAATAAATAACACATGGTTTAAATGTATTTTTTATACGAGACAAAACTTGTTGTACTTTCTATAGATTAACTAGTGATAAACAGACTTTGACAATGTCATCGAAAATTTTTGCTAACAGAAAAGCAAGGAAAAAAAAACTCCGTAGAATATTAGTGCTTTTCATTTCGAAAACCAGCATAGTATTTTAAATGTTACTTCTTATCCTTCATGTAGATTTTATTTTTAGTATGTTTGATTATATTATGTTATTGAAGGAGAGAGTCCGCCCTTAGGCTATGCTATAGTGATTGCCCATTGTATGCTTCTGAACAGATATGTTGCTTGCCTCTTCTTCCTAAAGGAATTTTCAAGCTCCATCTACCGTATCATATTATCAACCGTAATTCTCGAATATAGAACTTCTATTCAAGAGACCTGATTGGATTTATATTCTTGTGATACGCCTTCCTTTCTATTTAATGTATAGCCGAGCAGTGTAATCTCCATATCTTTACCATGTCGGAAATTTTTGGAATGTTTTTTAATTAAAATCTTGAGTATTCCAAAGTTAACTCTATTCTTGTTAAAGAGTCTCCTTGGAGAGTAATTTTGTTTGTGAGAAATCGATTAGTCTCGTCTGTGTCTATTTTAAGCAGAGCATCTTTGCCCAACTTATTGTTTTGCCGTTCGATTTTCTTGGCCTAGTACCTCACGAGTTTCATTTGAAAGAGTCGACATGAAGAGCAAATTGGATTGCAACAATCTTTTACTCATGGCCGCTGGCGTCGCTTTGGCCAATTTAACTGCCACCTTAATCACATTAGTAAAGAAGGTCGGTAAAACCAATAAGGATCGGCCACTCTCTATTGCCTATGTGTATGTATATATATATATATATATATACTTTAATATAAATTTATTACAATGAACATTTAAAATTGTTTCTTCCCTAAGGATTTATTTTCACCCCCTATTATCCAAAATATATTGGTGATCGAAGTGAGAAAGTACAAAACCTAAACATGACAGAAAACCGACTGCTTTAGAGGCGCTATAATTGCGCGCATTGCTTTCATAATTGCTAGGAAAGCTCACGGAATTCCTAACCGAAATTAATATAGGCAACGCCTATGTCCAACAATATATCGATTATAAAAATATTACGCTCCACGGTTCATATTAAATGATTTCATAGAAACACAAATATACACATAGAGGCACAAAATATACACATTAAGAAATAAGATGTAAATTGGTATTTTTTAAACTTTTAGATACGTTTATATTTATGCAAATATGATTTGATTGTAATTTTCACGCTTACATGGATTAAAACGTTGCGTTTAAAGTGTAAAATACATCAATTTCTATTTACTATTTGCATATACAGGGTGTACAGGAGATTCCCGAAACAGTCGAATAACTTTAGAAGAAGTTAACCTTCATTTTTATCCCCAATACATATCTTCATTTATTTGTCCCCATTTTAACTTTTTACCCCCGCTTATCGTCACTTTCATCTCCCACTATGATTCCCATATAATGTTGGCCACACTTTTTATCCAACATTTATCTGCCACTTTCTATCCCATTTTTAACTCCCAAGTTTATTCCCCACATTTAAGGAAATTGGCCCCTTAAAGTGGAATAAAAAAGTAGATAAATATGGGATAAAAAGGGGTTAAAAGTAGAAGATAAAAATGGGGTCTAAAATTGGAGTCTAAAAGCGTTGGGAATAAAAATCAGGATTAAAAATGCGAATAAATTATTGGGGATAAAAAGTAAGGGTAAAATAACGGGGGATAAAAAGTGGGACTTAAAAAGTCCAGGATAAGTAGGATCAGAAGGTAGGGATAAAAAATGGAATAAGAAGTATCTCCCAACTTTTTATTCTTTGTATCCACTTTTTAACCCACAATTTTAGCTTGCTCAATTAGACTTGAAAATTCCACAAGCTGCTTTCTTTATTTTTCAAAATACGTCTTTTATTTAGGAATATTTTTTTTTTTAATTTTGCAAAATACATTTTTTATTTCGAAAGCTGAAGTTTTTATTTTTGAAAATCCAGTTAAGAATTCGCAAAAAGCTGAATTTCACAAGCTGAATTTTAAGCCAGAAGCAACATTTTTAATTTTTAGGATACATTTTTAAGTCTGCAAGTTGCTTTTTTATTTTGAAAATTAAAAAAAGTTTAGCAAAACGCTGATATGCCACAAAAAAATATCTCTAGACGACAGGTATTTGCCGCAACACATTCCAACATATATGGAGGCAAAGATGTCACGAACGTTGTCTTTTATTGTCTTCGGATTGTTTCTTGTACTCGTTTTTCGAGATTTGATCAGAGAAGGAAATCAAGTGGCCATAACTAAATGATTTCTAAACTAAACGATGCATTGTTAACCTATTCGGCACATCTCGGGTTGCGAACTGTTTACAAATCGCCGTCTGAACACTTTTGAAGGAGTTACTCTTTAAATAATACTCTACAGTGAATCTTTTGTCGTCCACTAAACACCATTGAATTTCATGTGGCTGTGTCGTCACTAATGACGTCATCTATCATTGATAAACTGAAGTTTTTAGAGCGCGAATTTCTTTAGATGTATGGGAAATAACAGAAAATATGGGTTCAAATCTTCAGAATCACCTTATATTTATCCATGACCATATTTTATTCGCGTCTTTTATTTAGTAAAATCGAAATGGCATGTCAAAGACGGACAAAACAAACGAACATAGACCATTCATGCAAAGGAAGATATTAAACGAAAAGAAAGACTTCAAAAATGTGATACATTTACCCATCGAGAAGCGAGGGAGACTTTGAGCTTAATCCTGCTAAATGATGAATTTAAATCTGGTCCATTTTAACAATAGAATTCACATTTTTTATGATTCTGGTCCTTGATTATTTAGAAAAGTCTTTTTATCAGGTAGATTATCTCTTTTGTGATGCAGTTTAAATATTTTAGGGTTACTTAGTGGGGTTTTTTTATATTGTTGTTTTATTTCTTTATCAATGTTCTATCAGTCAAACTTTCAGATTTATTCAGGATCCGTTCGTGAGCGTTATATAACATAGATGCACTTGTTATAAAAATATTTTTATCTAAATTTATCTACTGACATGATTTAAAAATGTAAACGATATCTGCACAAGCGTGGAGCGAAGAAGCAGGATGTAGACTCGAAGTATTTATTGTGCTCTTCTGTAAGAGAAGTCGAAATTCTAATATTGAAATCAAAGCTTGACTCATTTTGGGAAATATTTTTCACATATGATTAATTTTGAATAGATCAGGTATGTTGATCTACACGTTGAATTCGCTGAGTAGTCTTAACACCCGAAAAGGTTTATAATGGGTATTAATTAAACTGTTTAAAGTTCGTATAGTTTTTCAAATAGATGTAACCTAAAGATTCATTCTAAAGCTATGCTGAAATTGCAATGGAGACTTTATTGAGCTAATATAGTTCCATAGTGAAATTTACTTATATATTCTGTTGAAGCACAGAGGAGTCAATAAACTGAAGAAAATTCTTTAAACATTTCATAATTATAAAGTAAAAAAAGGAAAGGAAAAAATCGCGCGACCTAGACTCGAACCAAGGACACTGAACATAGGCACTTTCGCTGGACACACAGTAATATGATATTCATTAATTTATTTAATGGTTTAAGGGTAAGAAGGAGCCCAGAATTGTGAGTCAAAGGCCTGCTTTGCCATTTGGGCTGTCATATGACTTCATGAAAGTTCATAAGGACACTTGGTAATATTATAGCTGTTCAGTCTCCGCATTTCACAATTGATTAGAGCAGCGATAGCAAAAGTCAGGTCGCTGGTTCGAGTCCAGTTTGCGGAATTTTTCTTCCCCTTTCCTAATTTTCAATTAAGATTATGTTGTAGCTTGAGTTGCAAATGGCGTACCCCGAGAACAGTAGAGGAGAAAAGTTTGACATTTCACTGGAAGAGTTGGACGAATTATTATTATTTATTTATTTATTTATTTATTTATTTGATAGAAAAGTCTTGCATTCGTTTATTCAGAGGCTCTGGTTTATTTGACTGGTGGCGACATCTGATTTCGAAATTATCCTAGCGCTCTTCTTATCTTTTAAGATCTGTTTGGCAATTCCGAGAGAAATTGTCTGCCACTGAACTTGACTGAACATCCACTTTAAAGTTGATATCATGATTCTGAATAATAGGAAGTAGCTCTCTTATTATTCGAAGAGAAAAAATTTAGCTTCCTGTCTGATGTTTTTCCGCTTCTGTTTAACCTTCCGTCTATATAGCTATCCATCTATCCGATGCATTTGTTTGCTGATGAGGGAAAAAACATAAAGGAGTCTTCACAAAATACGTTCGTTTGATGGGGGTAGGGGTGTTATCAAAGTATGAACATTCGCCTCATTTATATTCCGAAAAACGCACGTGATTATGGCTCTTTTTATGTGTAAAGATTTCCCCATTTAATGCGGGCATGCGAATCTATTACATATGTTCATTCGGTGGAGGAAGGTTTGGTCAATGTTACAAGGTCTTATAATGGGGGTTTTGTGAACGATTCCAAAATCGTATAAAAAGGAGAAGGAAGAGGGAATAATGGGAATTAAGCGCCACGGAGTCCAAGCGTTTTGAATACGACTTCCGCTTTAAATTGATTCGGACGACAGGGAGAAAAAAACCCTTTAACAAAATGGGTGGGGATTTGTTGTCGTCACGTGAGATTTGCCTGGCGACGGATTAAACCATGTGATGGCCAGCCACGGTTGATAATCGAGGGCCGGAGCCGTCACGAAGAAGGACGTTCGGTTGCGAGGAGGTGGGGCGCCGTAAAAAGGTAGGTCAAGGGCGGGAGGAAGTTGCACATTGCCGCCGCTGCTGCTGTTGTTGTAGTTGTTACTGCCTTTAAAATGTAATCTGGGGAGACATGTTTAAAGGGATTGCGATTTAAAGGGCTGCGTGGACATGAGAATGAACAAAACAGGAGCATAAAACGAAGCCTATGGAATCAACCGTTTCGTAGAGATTGCTGACGAACTGAACGACTTGGGGGGTCTGGAACTGAATATTAGAATAGGCTGACCAACCCGTTGCCGTCGACATTGTTTAAGTTTTCATTTTTTTTTGTTTGTTTTGTTTCTGCCCTGCTTGAAGTGGCGATTTGGAAAGCTTGAAGGGTTCGACCGATTATCTCTGTGGTTATCGGAAAGGGCGCTGTCGCTCTTATCGGGACCACCCATGACACTGGGACATGGGTGGAACAGAGTTCGTTTCATTCATGTTTATGATAATGAAGGTAAAAAAAAAATCTTGTTTTTTTTTTTTTTAAGTAGTTCAACATCTTATCATACATTTTTATCAACCAAATCAACGAACAAAATGAACGTTAAATAATTTTTTTTTAAACCGTGAATTATATGATGCATTTGTAAACTAAAATAAATTTTGAATTATTGAGATGAGATACTTAAAGTCGAGAGTAAAAATATAAATATATGTATTTTTTGTGTATAAAAAAATATTATAGTACTGTGTATAGTTTATCAGACTGTTGAGTATTTTGTACTTATGTCTGTTTTAATTGGGGTTTTTTTTTAATATATATAGTCATACCTCACTGTATACAATGTTTCCTTCACTCACTCAATTAGGGAAACTACAGATGGGTATATAATTAAATTTATTGAACTGTGTTTATTATTGAACGACGTTTCTTAATAAAAGATAGTTATAAATAATTTCCGATAAATGTAAACTATAAAGTCTTTTTTATTACTACTATTTCGTAATTTGTTTGAGGATATATGTCGATGAAGTTACAATTGAACGATATATTGTTGAAAAATATCACTTTTGCAAATTTTAATAGCTGCTCTTTATATTCATACTCGTTAATTTTAAGTGAAATAATGTTAATGTCATAGCGTGTTGCTCCTAACTTTAGAAGATGTTTTTGTGTTGTTGGTGTTTCTTTTCAAAACACTTCATATAATAAGACAGCGCCTTTTTTATTTTTAAATATGTCTTCAAAAATCTCTTTTATTTGTGCCGGAAGAGTTAATCTGTTTTAAATGTAAATTGCAATTTTTTTTTTCCATTGCCTTTTCCTCTTCCTCTTGTACCGTCGTGTTTATCAGCAAAGAAGGTGGCTCTCCACGAATACTCCCCTCGACTGCGTATTCGGTGTGCAAGTTGAACCACTCACACCAACACCTCTCTGTCCACATTTTCAATGCTCCTCTTTATCATCTACTTTGAAGAGATTCTTACTTATCAGCCAACTCCCTCGCCATCTGCATTAAATATCAGATGGATTTTAATATAGGACAATTTAATTCATATTTATGAAATCATGCAAGATCAAACTTAATTTTGAGGTTCGTTTAATAGATAGCAAATAACAATGTTCAAGACTTTTTAACATAGATCTGTTTTGGTGGAAGGACGGAACCTTCCATATTAAATTTGAAATTGAGGCTCAAACATTTTCCAGTAAATCAATCATTTAAAAAAATATATATATCATTGACATCTCGGCTCCTACTAGCTCCTATGGCAGCTGCCTCTACCAAACGTGGACGGTTTAGTGGGAGCACATAGCCCGTTAATCGTGCCAATTTGGGCGCGTGCACCTCCGTTGGTTTCAGAGATAGGTCCTCGACGTAATTGCATTTAATCATCACTGTGATCACTGAAACTGGCAGATGAACTGATATCTACAATTCTTGCGATAGTATCAGCATTCCTAAATAAACAAATTTCACACAGATATTTAAATGCAATGAATATTCAAGATTGTGTTGCACTTCTAAAGAAAAGTATGGAATCAAGTTAGATAAAGATCCATTTCATAACACTTCAGTTAGTATACTGGTTTGTTTTCATTGACGTGGGAAAAATGCGCTGCATCATATTTTTTGGAGTGCTAATTTTAAAAGAATATTTCGCATCACAAAAATCTATTTTCTTCTTCTCTGATTACAGCCTGTGTGTGCCTCGCTTTACAATATTGCCGTACTATTTTAGATCTTGTCGCTATTTAAATTGAAGTGAAAGGATATTATTTAAGTCAGGAAAAAATATAATAGTTATACATCGATTTTTATTTATTTTTATTTATAGAGATTGCATATTGAAAATGAAATATGAAGTCGTTCCGAAACAAAATGGAACAAATTTCCTCTTCTAGCTTTGTATAACTACCTAACTTGTACGATTGTATGAAATATCTCATCAAAAAGTGCAACACTTGCCTCAACAATTATCATTATTTTAAAGATATTTTATAGAAATATATACTCCGTAATCAATCAGATAATGTGTGCTTTCAACTTTAGTCGCATATAAATTTTTTTACTTATTGCAGACTTAAATTTATTATGTGATTTCTCTGGGTGTTTTTTTTTCCTATTCGTTTCGCTGTCATATTTTTGAGGTTACAATAAAAGCAACTTCACTAAGACAATTTTGAGATTTTAACCGTATTCTGCATTAAAATTTTTAGCATGTTATATTATAATTCTAACTCGAAGTGAAGTAGTAAGCAAACTTTGAACCATAGCTGATTGTTTTGGATAGTTTTTTTTTTTCATTCTGTTTTTACGGAGTGTTCTTCAGGTTATGTTTGATTCATTCGCTTTTTCCTTCCCTTTTGTCCTTGTTATAAGTTTAGCTCTGGAATGCAATACAATTATTCTCGTAAATAAATAAAATATTGGTAATATTAAAAATGAGCAGGCATCAAATGTGGATTTTAGGATCAAGAATCGAAAATACGACCCATGGAATACAAACACTAAAATTTGCTAACTTATGTATAGATTCGTATACATTGTAAATGTCTTGTATTCGCTGACAAATAAGATAAAGCTTAAGACATGCCTGACTAAAAGTGAGATCTTAATCACTGTGTTACGTAATAATTGTTTTACTATTAACTCGTGTTTCGTTTGTGGACAATCTTTTTTCGTGTAATCTCCTGTAATTACTTTTTATAACGTCTGTTTCAGAACGTGTTTAATTGGTTCTTTTGATATTGGCCAAATCTAAAATAATCTTGCATCTATGAACAAATATTAACACTAGATATCTTAAAATACACGTAGTAAACACCAGTTTCGAAAATCAATTTTACGATTTCGAACTGTAACCGCTTTCAATTTGAAATTTTTTCAGATATTGGATTATATCCTTTAGAAATCTATAGAAATCAATATGCTTCCAATTTCAGCCGATATTTAGGGTCCTTACTGTATTACTTAATGTGATACAGAAAGGCATTTGTTTATAAAATTTCTTATTTACATTTCATAAGAAATGAAGAATATTCTAAATTTTAACATTGTAAAATAGTCTTAAATATTTTTGGATTCTGAAAGTAGTGGAAAAAGTCGATTTTGTTGCGTGATTAGGTACACATAGTTATACTTGTTTATAACATTAAAGTTTGCTTTTGCGTTATTGATTTGATTCGTTGTTTTGTTAATTTTATTCAAAGTGACATTTCAGGGTCTTACTTTCAAAAATATCATTAAATTTTAAGTTCTGTATTCAGTTCATTTCGAGAGATTCTTATGCTGGATCCTACAGTAATTTAATTTGATAGCATACTTTTTAATTAACGACTATGAATATGCTTTTTTCCTTATTTCAAATTTCTTTGTACGTTTATTAAATCATTATTTTCAGAGAGAGAAAAGGTGGTCTTGATTTCAAGAAGAAGAGTTGGCTGCAAGTCGAAGCACTCTGGGAAATATTCAGGGAACGAAAGAATGTTGGGTGATTGATTGGTCTGTTAGATTGTGAGTGCGTCAACATCTAAGTCATTTGTGCTTTATTCACATGACTATTCAAACAGAAACCTTCACAATCACGGCGGGACTTCACAAGACATGTCTGGTAGCACCCTCGTTGGTTTGAGCGGTAAGATGGTCCACTGTAGCTCTTCGGTTGGCCTTCACACACCTTCGCAGCCGACGTTCACCTGCCTCATCAATAGCACGTGGTGCTCCACAGTTCCCATACTGTTTACTCTGAACGGTCCCATTTTCCCAATCATGGTACACTCTAACTACAGTAGCACGAAAACAGTTCACAAACTGCGCGGTTTCCCAAATACTGCCACCCTTGGCCCGAAAGCCGATTATCATCCCCTTTTCCAGGTCTGATAAATCAGGTTTCTTATCCATTGCAGCAATGAGTGATATGTTTTTAACATAGTGGAAACCTACCTTATATAGTCACCTAACCAATTCACAACACGTAGGGGGTGGTTATAATAATGTGACTCGACCCTGTAAAAGAATTAGGTTTCTAATGTTAACTCATTCAGGAATGAATTTAGACGCGGCACAAGAAACATTACGTTCTGTGCTGTTTACTTTTTAAAAGGTTTAGCTGGCCTCAGAAAATGAGACCGCAGTCTGAACGATAATATAAGAGATGTACAGTACATATGATGAACGGGTTGAGTAAAGGATTGTAAGGAAAATGTAGGAGGAGAAGAGAGGGAGATTAAGGGTGATTAATACGTATCTGCATACTCTTCATAGGTAAACGTAGTCGATTGTTTATTTATTTTCGGTGACAATTCAGTTTTAATTAAATTGCACAAGTAATAAAATTATTAATTTAAAATTTATTTTTATTCAGAAACCTTTCCACTTCGGACCCGTGTTAGTTTGGTCTTTTTAACTCAAAATAATCTTGTGAAGTCATTGCGGGACATCGTGTATAGGTGTAATGCGCTGATCTCTTTCTTATACATTAATTACAACAGAATGGTCAGTTGGGTGACTTAGAAGAAGGAATGGTTGTTTGCTCGAAGAGCTGGAATAATATTTCCAAATCGGCCACCCGTCTACGACAGACGAAATCTTGGGAGGGGCTCAATTTAAAACCCTTTTAAGCACTGGGTAAAGATCCTCCGTATCACATTTTGCAGTAGACTTTAATCATTTGTATTGGGCCTTTGGTATTTCATGTGGTTTTAATTTCATCGTTTCTGAGTGTAGCGATTTTCATGGACAACAGTGTACTATAAGTTGCTTTTGTTTTTTTTTTCCCAATTATAATCCTACCTAGGATAAACGAATGGCGGAAAACACAAAACATAGCAGCCAAAAAAAAAAGATTCCTTAATTGCAGTAATCACAAAATGCTTTCCAAAACTTACTAGCCAAGTTTCCGGGCAGTGTGTCTTTCGAGTATCCCCATAGTAAAAACTCACATGCGTTATGTATGAGGCTAAAGGTTGAGGGAGGAGGAGGGAGGGGGCAATAATCTTTGTTCCCACGATGACCTATTTACCTTTAGGGGCAGGTTTCGTTCAGAAATCGGTGAACCTTAACATTCATTTCATGCCTTGGCATTCATTTGAAGCTTCATTTGAACTTCCCTTTCACGAACATAGTTAGAATGATACTCTGTGCTCAACTATCTCAGGAATATAACGAACTGAAAAGAGGGCATTCTTTTGCGGACACCCTGTATATTGAGATTTGGTGCATTATATTATTTCATACCTTCTGAGATGATTTTAAGGATTTTCTTTTGTTCTTTAAGAACAGCTCCTTTTCACGTTCATAATCGATGCTGGCTGATGTCAAGGTTTCACAAAATTTGTAGAAATTGTAGGATCCAAGCGCAGATCTAAATAGTGCTTAAATAAACAAGAAATTAATCTCCCAGAAATGGGTATAGAAAAGTAGCGCAAGCCCTAGTAACGGAAGTTCTATCTTAACCCCCATTTTTTTAAATCAAAAAATTTGGTTTTCTCGAGCTTAATATTAGAAAATATAAAAAGCTCTATCTTCTTTCGTTTCTCATCATTTCCGATCGAATGACATGCCATTTGTTGCAATTTTAAAAAATTAATGTGACTGTTATCCTCACAATTCCGATCTTACTGAGGTAACATGGCCCAAACTTCATAGTATTGCAGATACTGGCTAGAGGAATCTGCATACCGAATTTCATGCACTCCTTTACATATATACCATATAGATCACATGGTACCCTCCAACTCTTACCCCCGTAACTCTGAACCAGTGGATCAATGAAAACCAAACTAAATAGTGAAGTAGGATATGCCCATGATAAGCCACATTCCGAATTTCAATCTTCTATAATCAGAAAGTAACTAAAAGTGTGGATATTTAAATTTAAGAAGAGATTATGAGACATTCCACTTTTACACAAAGAATTTTTATTCGGGCATAGATGTACAGTCTATTCCTAAAGCGTTTTCACTTAGGTGAATAATGTTCGGCTTCTTTGCAATACATTAAACAAGTAAGATTAATCGCTCCAGGCAAGAAGTCGAGTTCGAATCACGTTGGACGATGCCATTTATTGTTTCTTAGCAACAGGGATAGTAGGCATAATGAATGACATCAAACTGTTTTAATTGAAATCTGATTTTGAGGCTTTATTAGGAAAGTTTTTCTTTATTATTAATATATCAATGTATAATATTATTATTATTTTAGCAGAAATGCTGTATAATAACGTGAAAACTACACGATGAAGTAAGCGATAAGTTGGTAAAACACGCTCAAAAATATAATGGCCAATACACGAATTAAATCACTGATTATTTCATGTTTTTCATGTTAGTAGAAAATTAACTTTAAGTTTACTTCATATTTAACAAAATAATAATATATAATGTGTAATCTATTATGGTATTTCATAGGGAATAGCTACCAATTTTTCGAAATGAAATACAGTATATTTTCTGGGTTTATGCTTTAAAAAAAACGTATTAGCAAAAAATTTGTATTCTTATCCATGACGGGAAAAATAATGTATAGCAATAAAGTATCTTATATATGAAAAAAGCATATATTTATGCAGTATAGACCTTTCCCTCGAAACCGAAACGGAGTAACTGTGCAGAAGCAGGAAAGCGAAAAAAATTACGTTTTCCTCCGTGTGCGTACTAGTGTTTGCTATTGGGTATATTGTAATAGCTTTCGTTTTCTTATAAAATATAAGCATAATATATGGCGGCATTCGGTATCAAAATATTACAGAATTTAAAAAGTAATAAGTAAAAATATCAACGTTCGAAATACAGAAAAAATAAATAAATAAACTAGATGTACCAGTAGTTGACAATTCACGATTTAAAGGCTTTTAATAAAATAACAAGGCAAGAAAAGGGACTGGTGTTGCCACCTTGTATTAAACAATGTATTAGGCTTCCCAGAACAGCAAAAAACTAGGAATTTTATTTATTTATTTATTTATTTATTTATTTATTTATTTATAAAATTTGCATCCCAAGTTGGAATATATGAAAATAAGGGATTAAAATTCAGTAATACTTGCGTGCAGCAACAAATCATAGACGTGTTGCCTATGGTTTGAACATAGCTTTAGAGTACAGTTCATGATCCGATTCCTCACGTCATAGGTTAAAGAGTTCCAAAGCGTAATTGTGTTAAAAGGAAAGTGGTTATCCAAAAATCTCGAAGTAGGAGTGGCAGGTACGAGCTTGTACCATTGCGCGCTACGTGTATTAATCAACCAGTCTTTAATATAGTGTATTGGATGGTGGAGAGCCACGAGGTCCACGAGAGCCTTATATAATTCTTTCATTCTTGGAAATCTTGATAACGCCATTAACGTTGGAATACTGTGATCTTGGAACAAACGTGAAACCGACACATGCCTAGGAAGGGCTAAGGCTGCTCTCATAATATTATTATAGGCAACCTGTACTTGCGTAAGTAATGTCCTGGACGCAGACGACCAGATCACTATCCCATATTCTATTTTGGGAACCACCATGTTTTAATAAGCTGAATAATTTCCTTTTTTATCAGCATTTTAGGTAACCTAATATACAGATATACAAGACGGTTAAGATCAATTAATAATCGCTCAATATGTTCCCTAAAGGATACCTTGTTATCAAGCATGATCCCCAAGATTTTGCAGGTTTCTAACGGGGCCAACGTGTGCCTATCACACATTAAAATGTTTGTTTTTTCTTTATTGAATGATAGACCTTGGGCCAAATACCATTCACTTAAGGGGGCCTTAATGTCCTCTTGGATCTGTAGTTCAGCAAGATGTTGATCAGATTTATCATATGCCTTAAACAAAAAATCATCATCCACGTAAGATATTATGTTAGTATGCACTGGGAGATCGAACGTTTGTGTGGTGGCTGCAGCAAATAAAGCGGTGGCCATTGGGGACCCTTGCAGAATGCCCCTAGTCGAATTGCCTTCATAATCTTTCTGAGCAGTATGAATATAATTTGTGCGATTCCTAAAATAATCATCCAGAAGATCCAATGATATTTGTTCAGCACCCAATCGTCTTAAATATTTAAATAATAAACTCCGACTATAGGAACCCAGTTAATCGAGTAAACAATATTTTTTCCGTAACCTTCGAGAGCGCCGATAGTGCACAAATGGATCGATATTTCTTAAAATCATTAACACTTCCCGTTTTATACACACACCGGCCAATGAATTAGAAACTTTCGTTCAATATGGTATTGACCCTCCTTTGGCTGCAATTACAGAACAAACGCGGTTTGGCATGGACTCTACAAGGTGTTGCAATGCAGGTAAGGTAATCGCAGACCATACATTCGTCAGAGAGACCTTCAGGTCCTGCAGAGTAGACGGAAGCGGATGCCTTCGACGAATGTCTCTTTCCAACATGTCCCAAACATTCTCGATCGGATTCAAATCCGGACTTTGCGCTGGCCACGGCAGATGTTGCAACTGGGTGTCATGTTCAGAATTGTTCAGGTCTGCTGTTTTCCTCATTTTGCTCAACTTGGAATGAGCATGTACCTCACATGATTGCATTCATTTGCATATCATAATCGTTTCTGAACTGTGATCCCGCTTTACATATTAGTACAGTAATTCATCACGGGTTCTAATTCATTGGCCAGTGTGTGTATATTGGAGTAATCAAGATTTTTTAAAACTCATCAGGAATTCATCTTGGACATATAATTTGATATAACGGGTATTGAAATATCCTATTACCAAATAAGCCCCATCGTTTAACAACTAACTTTATAAAAAAGCCATTTTGACTAGAGTTTTTGTAACGCATTTGCTTAATGGTATTGTTAATTTGATTTGTAGTAATTTGAAACGTCCAGTATTTTCTTGTAGTATCTTTTCAGGAAAAATAGCGTTAAAAGTCAGGGAGCCTCTCTCTCTTGGTTAGGATTATCTATCTATGCAAGATACTGTTGACTTAAATCAGCTGGAAATGTTTGTTTAACTCGTTTTACTGTTCTAACACATGTCCACAGATCGAATAATCTCGTTGAAGAATTTAACATATAGCCCCTCTTAGCCCTCCGGATCTCTTGTTTCTAACACTGATTAGCTTTTCTCAGTTGCAATCTATTTTGTGAAGTTGGTGAAGTTTTAAATTTTGCAAACACACTTTTCTTACATTTCCACAAGTCAAGAATTTTACTGGTCCACATTTGCACACGTGATTCTTAGATTTAGTGTTTTTAACGGTATGACCTGCCTGCATCAAAGGCTCACGAATATTAACATGCATTTCATAGAACATTTCATTCGGCGAGTTGGAGTTACAGAATCGTTCCCAATTAAGTGTCTGCAACAAGTCTTTGAATTTGATCTAATCGACATTATTAAAACAATACTTTACTTTCCAAACGCCATCCGCTGAACATCTTTTAATTTAAAAGTTCTTGATTTTACATATTATCGCATAATGGTCGCATTTTGGAAACACGTCGGTTACTAGTTTTAGACTAGACCATTGAATGGGGACAAATATTTGATCGAGTGTCATACTAGATGAAGGGGTTACTCTGGTCGGAATAGTAACAATGGACTGTAGGTTCAATTTTTTTATTCGATTTCCTTCCATTGCCGGTGATAAAGGAAGCTTCAAAATGTTGACTGAGGCAGAAAGAGAAAAAAGTAAGACACTGTACGAAGAGCACAAGAACTTTAAAGTCGTGGCTAAACTGTGACATGTTGGCTACAATACGGTTGTCCGGATTGTCAAAAATTTGAACAGAAAAACGGGGAAGAAAATGGGTCGCCCTTCTGCTCTAAGTCGCAGGGAAAAATCGCGCATTAAACGCTACTGCAGAGCAGAAATTGCATCAGGCCACCTGGTCAACAGTTCTCGGATCCAACTCGGGCTCCAACTAGATGCTTCTAGGAGAACTATACGACGAGAACTTCAACGTGAGAACTTTTCCTACGAAGTAATTGCGAAGAAAATTCCGTTAACAAAAGAACAACAACAAGCCAGGCTGCAATTTGCAGAGAAGCATATTCGGGAGATACCAACTTTGAAACCGTCATTTTTTCCGATGAAAAACGTTTCAGTTTTGATGGGCCAGACAACACATGCAGTTATGTTGAATATCGTGGTACAAAAACGTCTGAACCTAAACGGGTGAAGCATCAAATGGGAGGTGGAGGTGTGATGGTATTCGGGGCAGTCTGCAGCACTGGAGAGCTAAAGATCCAGGTGGTTGAAGGCACTTATACTGCTGCCAAGTACTTGCAAGATCTTCAGGATGTATTTATACCATGGTGCAAGCAAAAATTTCGTAGAAAGCCCTGGATATGGCAACAGGACAACGCCTCTATCCATAAAGCATGCATCATTTCCAAGTTTTTTCAGGAAAACAACATCACTACTCTTGACTGGTTGGCTCGGAGTCCAGACTTGAACATAATTGAAAACATTTGGCACCTCATGAGCAAGGAGATTTACGCTGAACAGCAGTATTATTGTCGGGATGCTTTGATCAAAGCTATGCAGAATTCAGCGAAGAAAATTAATGCAAATGTAATCCTTAGTTTATTTAAATCATTTCCAGGTCGGCTGTTAGACGTAGTTAAGTCAAAAGAAGCACAGATTGCTTGTTAATTCACTATTTATTTTCTGGTTTTGCTTTATTTTGTGATGATACCCCGAACTTTTGACCAGGGTAATGCATGTGATATGCTTGTAGTTATAAGCAAATATACTTTTCTTTATTTTGTCACTTGCATGTTATTGTTTGTTATTACATATAAACTCATATAAAAAATTAAGTTTCTACTGTTGAAATTTCATGGAAAACAACGACTTCCCAAACTTTTGTCCACCAGTGTAATGAACCACTACGTGAGGATTTGATTACTTGAATTTCATGAATGTTATGCAATTTTTGTTATTAATTTTACGTGAACCTTTTTGTGTGATCAGTGGACAATACTTCTAGTAGTAACGGAATTTCAGATGACTAAGTAACCGTCAATTATTGATAATTTCTCTATTTAAAAAAATGAACAAAAATATACTTATGTGATATAGAATGTAGGGTAACTTCTTAAATTCTAGTAATTGACCTAGCTATGTCAATTATAGGAACTTGACATAAATCTTCTAGGCCCTATTCGTCGATTCTTTTTGTTGGTCCTGAGTCCTGTCACAGAGACGTTCAACACAAAGCCCAGGACAAGTTAACTTCCAAGAAGAAAGCTACTACTGGTATTCTGTTTACTATATGATATGAAGTATTCTATGGTCCTTGCACTCTACATGGGGCTGGACTGATTTTATTTATTATTTCAAAGCAAAAAAGAGAGAAATGATCTATATGAACAACTTAAGTTTTAAAAAGCACAATTTTAGTTAGTTATATACTTTACACATTCTTAAAAATGCTTGATTTCATCAGCTACTTTTAAAGTGCGCTGTCAATTTTTTTTGTTAAAATATACAGGGTGTAAATGGACGACGTTTCACAACTTTAAGGATATGTAGAGGATGAAACTCTGAGCAGAAAGTCTAGTCGCGTTTTTCGATCTGTGGCTCTGTTAAAAAGTTATAGCGCTAAGTTAAAAATTGCTCAGCGTCTGTATCAAGATAGATTTCCGGAAGTGACCGAAAAACGCAACTAGACTTTTTTGCTCAGAATTTCACCCTCTACCTGCCTTTTCATTTGGGCACGACCTTTTAGAATCACCCTGGCTGATACCGATACCGATATTCCTTACCGATACCGAACTTTAAAGCGCTATAACTGTTTAACGGAGCCGCAGATCGAAAAACGCGACTAGGCTTTTTTGCTCAGAGTTTCATCCTCTACATATCCTTAAATTTGTGAAACGTCGTCCATTTACACCCTGTGTAATAAAAGTGTGCAATTAAAATATTGTCAACTACTGGTGATTCATGCATTAGTTAAGAAAAACTTTAATAACTTAATAGCTTTTAAAGATATAATAATTGTTTAGAGATTGGGACATTCGGCATTATATTTACAATTTAATGGTATAACTAGAAAAGTTTCAAAAAGGAATTTGATTTTCGTACACAATTTCGTTTCACATAATGTCTTAAACTGCTGTCAATTACTGGTACATCTACCCTAATATTTATTGAAGAAAAGAGGAAAGAAAATTTCACAGCTTGGAATCGAACCGGGAAAGTACGGATTGCGTCTAAACGTTGCCATGGGGCAAGTTTAGAACGTAGGATTTGTAGATCAGTGTCTATGATGTTGTTTAGGGATCGCCAACAAGACTGGGTCATGAAGCCAACAGGACGGCCAAGGAATTTTGTTGCATCACCATCATTGAGATATTTGATTGGGAAATCGGATAGGAAAAGTTGGGTAGGTCTGCTCCCAAGTGGGGTTTTCCCTGATAGGTGAAGGGTGGAACACTTAGAGGGTTTAAATGTTATGTTAATCTTCTTTCCTAGCAGTGCAATATCATTTATACAAGACTGAAGGTGGATCGGGTTGGGGGCTAATAGGCATAAATCATCAGCATAGGCTAGACATTGGTGTTGAGAGGCATTTCCTTGTATGAATTTCACTAATGGATCGATTGTGATGTTAAAAATTAGACCACTTAATGGGCAACCCTGCCTAACATCTGATAGGATAGGAACAGGAGAGGATGGACCGGATTCCACTAATATGGAGGACGTGGCGCCTTTATATAGAGATTCGATGATACTGACAAATGTATCACCTGCTCCTGCCGAAGGCAGAACAACCGAGATTGCCTGGTGAGGGACAGAGCCAAAGGCATTTGAGATGTCGAGCCATGCAAGACATTAATCCGTCTTATTTTGGCGAGCGGAGTTATTCGGTGTTGAAGAATGAAGTCGTGTTCAAATACTCCGTCGAAAGGTAGAAAACCCTTCTGGCAGAATGAGAGAACACTATGTTGTTGACACCACGAGGCGAGTCTTGAGTAAAGGACACCGGCATATAGTTTGTAGATTGTCCGGAGAATGGAAATAGGACGCCAGTTAGAGGGGTCATTAATGTCACCTCCTTTATAGAGAATAACAGTTGTGGATGATTTCAAATGACTTATCCGAATAGCTATTCAAATGGCTTTCCAATTAACTTATCCATTTACTTTATCCAAATAATTTGTACAATTAGCTTATCCATTTATCTGTTTGATAATTAGTTTATTCAATTAGTTTAAAATATATTTCTGTTTCGGAATGCCATTTTGCTTCGCTAACCATGGACTTAAACCGTGGTCATCGAGCGTTTAAGTTAAACTGCCACTTAACGTCTGGTTAAGCCCTAAACTCTCTTGATGCAACGCAAAAAATTTTAAACGGGACTATAACGAAGAGTTAGTTTTAACTGACGTTGTTGCAACAAGCCGTAAGTGAACTATTAGAAAAATGTTCTTGATTAGTTAAATAATTCTCAGGGTGGTGGAAGAGTTTAAGATATTTAGTAATTTGCAATTTCTTAAAGTGAACTTTTTGATTCATAGATGTAAGTAATTTGATTCATATAGGATTAACTTTCTTCTCTGTGATAAGCTCTATCCTTTCCTTTTCCATAGGTTAAGTTTTAATATTTTTTGCATCTCTTTGGTTAAGTTTATCATTGAGTAAAATTCCTTTCTTGTTTTAATTCTCAAGTTTGCCTACCTTATTGAGTAAATAAGACACACACTGCCAATTTTTTTTTATTAGAAGAACCCGATCTTTTTGCCTTTGATTGGTGATTTAAATGATGAAATTTTGAGCTAGCTATAAATGAATCTTTTGTTAATTTAGTCTTGTGAAATCTTGCTGGTCGAGATGTATAAAGGAAGGAGGGGAGGTGACAAGACCATAAGGGTAAAGGTCATATTGGCTCCCAACATGTAAAGTAAGTTGTGTTGTGATGAAATAAAATTATCAGGGTGTCCAATCACATTGGCGCCCACAACATGGAACAATCAGAGGTGAAAGGTCAGATGCGTTAAATATTTCATCTGCAAAGCCGATCTTACTGAAATAAAAAGCAGCGATTAATCATTTCAGTTAAAAAAAATTGTAATTCACCCACACCACTCATAAAGCTCATCCCTATTTCCACTTTGGACGGGCAAGTTCATTTTAAACTTCTACAATGTTCGTTCAAACTACTAGACTTTATAACCGATCACCTTCGCTTAGCTCAATTCCTACCCAAACAAGTGAAAACGCTTTTGGAATGAACTGTACATTTCGGATACTAAGTACCGAAACATGGGACTTATACAGAAATGCTTTTTTGTAGAAAATTTGAAAAAAAAAATCAACTTAGCATGTGACAAGATTTTACATTTTTTGTTATTCATATTCGCTCTAAGTATTTCTCTGATGCATGCTATTTGTAAATTTGGCCATATTTTTGCACATATTATTTTTTTACTTTTAAAACATGATTTTTCCCTAGGGTCTGCGTTAATGCAATGCATGTTATTTGCAATTGATAACACTGCAATTTAGTAAGTGAAGCTCTTAAATAATTAAAGAAAAAATATACAGTGATAATCTCTTAACATTTGCTGCATCTAGAACTACGGTTCAAACATACATAAACATAGTATAAAACTGTTAATGATAAATATTGCTGTCTAAAATTTTAATTTATTTTTTTGTTGTGCAAAATACCATTTTAGACAGAATGTGAATTAATCTACTGTTGCTTTTTCAACTTTGTTTCTTGGTTGTCATCGATATGTAATTAATTTTTATAATGTCTGTCGCTTATTACATGTGTTAAGTCATTAACTAGTCGATTATGCGCGAAAATATTTATGCTGATTATAGCAGCTCTGACGATAAAAATTGCAAAAAAAAGCTTTCAATTTATCTGGTCGAATGATAGTTCCTATGGTGATAAACGACCCTAACCCCGTACCACCGAGCACAGTTGTTTGCTATCTCACGTCATTATCGAGAATCCTCAGTGATTCTTTACTATCCAGTTGTAAAAATAATTTGGAATTGAAATTCTAAATTCCGTTCATTTGCAGTAGTCATTTAGAATCGCCTTAGCAATTACAATATTTTTCACTAGCGGTATAGTATAAAGGTAGCATACCCCATTAACACCCTCATCGATTTACGCTGAACATGAGCTAAATCATCAAATCAACTTATACAATTTTATTATGTGTAAACTTTCAAAAAAAATATATATGAACATATGCAATAATCAGATATTACCGTTAACCTGAAAATTTTAAGAAATCGACTGGTTAACTTTTCTATAAATTTTAAAAAATGGTATAATGCCAAAAACTGTGGACAAATAAAAAAATAAAGTGGAATGGAACAACCAAAAAAGGAAACCTGTGATAATTTTTTGTTATTCATATTCGTTCTAAGTACATCTCCTTGTGGACAAATGGTAAGATGAAACAAAATAAGGACGGAAACCACGATCTCACAAACCACTCATTGGCGGTGTCTTATTTTGTTTGATATTACTTTTACTGATTTAAATTTTGACTTATGGAGGGTATCCTTTACCAGTTTCTCTTATTCTATTTATTAACACTAATCTGTATTGGGGAAAGTTTGGACAAATACGTGGATAAATCTCATTTATAAATTCATATACAAAAATTTTCGAACAACCAGTTAAATTGAAAGTTATAATTAAATCTATATAACCTATTAATAATATTAATTAGTTCTGTTTTTCTGGACTACTACAGTGGCAATGTATGGAATGTACTAATGGAGCTCTAACTTCAAAGCCAGATGTCTGAACATGGTTAATTGCAGGTCAACAACACACTGTTAGCAAATTCGAGCATAATTATTGCCAAAATCGACACACAGTCATCTAAAGAAGTGCTTGCCATCCAGTTCTCGCCAACACACATTAATAAGATTTTGAGAAGGGCCTGTCTAAAATCGTCAACACATGCTTTAATGCAAATCTTTAGTAGAAAAAATAGACCTATTCCGGCTTCGGTCATCTACCTTAAATTCAAAGAACCCTTTTCATTTTATCAATCAATATTTTGACTACAGAAATGAAACATCTTTGTAACAAACTTCGGTAATTTGTTGGGGAGGTATGTGGTAACTGATATATGAATCTCGGTCCTATGTCATTTCGTTACAGAAACTAAAGAAGATCAAAGATTTGAAACTGTAGCAATAAATTCATACATATAATTACCATTAAAAACGCAAAATATTGTCCATTAACCATTGACAATCACTTGTTGACAAAATCAAAGTTAATACACTTATTCCAATATGACTCATGCATTATACCAACAGGTGGATTGAGGTCACATTTCTTGGCCTCCGAGGTCCCCTGATCTAAATTTTTCAGATTTTTGCCTTTGAGGTCATCTAAAACAGCTAATCTACTGCATTAACATCAAATTCGCAATAACGATACCTAAAACTCGATGATTCGTAGGTAAGGTATGCTTAAGGAAATGCTTTCTCTCTTTTAAAACCACGCGCGAATCTATTGCTTTGTGATGCACGCACGCGCAGAGTGACCTATGGCGATTGAAAAGCTCAGCATGCCAGAGCTTTGTGAGCGCGCGATTCTAAATACTGGGTCACACAGGCATAAAACACCACGTAATTAGGCCTATGTAAATACGTCGCAGAAAAAACTTCGACATTGAAGCTGTTCAAACCACAGAGTAAAGAAATAACATTACTTATTTCTTTACTCTGTGGTTCAAACTGAAAGCGTATGACGCAGGGGAATTTGTGATGTCGTTTCGCTATTGGTTTAAAGCATGGCATCACTTGAAATAGCTTCAACATGGATGCCAACAGTATCGAGCTTTATCACATAGAGCCTGGACTTTTCTTTTTATCATACAGAAAGCTAAACTTCCTCTCCATTTATACGAAGCATTCGCTGTTGTACATCGCTCTCTTGTCGGCCATCTTGATGGCGGGCCAATCGCTCATCTGATTGGCTGAATGCTTGGCGCACGATCTAACGCGACGTAAAAAGTTCAGTAAAAGTTGAACAAAATTCAACTTGGGCGTAAAGCGATTTACCTAGAGTAGCCTGTAGTAAAAGAGTAGTGACAACTCATAGTCGGCGCCATGTTGTGTCGAACTAGTAACAGGAATTAGTGATATTTGGAAATGCATGGAAAAAACAATCAAACGCCAGTAATTCGTGCCACAAGTTCGACACAACATGGCGCCGACTATGAGTTGTCACTACTAGTACAACTTTTTACTACAGGCTACTCTAGATTTACCAGCGTGGCGCCAAGCTATTTACCGGAACTGACATCATCGGCGTCGTTTTACGTCAGTGTGACCCAGGCTTTAAGCACCCAATCAGAAAACACTTTCGAATCTTGTGCAATCTTGGCAGCATCGACATCGAGGTGGACGAATAGCGCTACAAAAAACTTAATTATTCACTTTTTGTGTTAACCCTTGCAAAATATGAAATAGCAAAGCATTCCAAAAATAAATATCTCATTGTCGTCCATGTCGATTTTGAAAGCACGAAATCTTGCGGACGCTCGAAGTGGGAACCACTGATCTCTATAACAACCGGGGCGTGAAATGATCGCCTGGCGTTTGTTGCGCACGCGCATATGGCTCAATCGTGCGCTGATCGCGCGGTCGTCGCGCCCAGAGATCCTTAATACTAGTACCGCGTTAGTATTAAGGATCCCTGGTCGCGCCAATTGAAACTGATTGAAAATGGAACTGATTGAAAATGGTGACCTATTCAGCACGTCGCCTCCGAATCGAATCAGGTCGCGGAAATTTTCCTTTAGTGTTTCATAATCATTTATTACTTTGTTATTAATGTAATTTACAAATTTTTGGGGATGTCCTAACACTTCACCAGATTAATACCGAATTAAATAAAGCAACCAAAAAATTAGCTATTGTTTAAATTCTTGCTTAAGTTTAACAGTGTACGGAGCTCGATACCTTATAAACATTTAATATAGCTAGATCAAATCTACACACAGACGGAGAAATCGATTTGGATCGGAAATTGTTTCTTTTTTAATAAAGTATGTGCTTGAGACATGAAATTATATACCATGTTAATAAAAGTTCGTGTTGGTATTTTACTTCAAGGCCAACGAGCAATATTTTTTTATTAACTAAATTGTATAGGTTAATCGGTCACTAAAGTTAGCATGTTAACCAGCGGGCAGTATAGATTGGTTAGTGCGGGTTTGCGTGTTGTTGCAGTGTTAACCCGTTCGTTTGAGTCCCAAAAGCGTTTCTGTGTCGATGGGAAGGCGTAGCAACAGACGTCTCGTATCGATCGACGGAGGCTAACGAGACATACAGACACGTAGACCTATCCTGGTGCTATGTAGACTGATTATCGATTGTTTTCTTCCACCCTTTGAAAATTATATTGCCATTTGACGGAGCCTTGGTTCAAGGCCCCAGGAGAAGAGCGAACTCTTCCGACGAACTCGTTTGGATATAAAAAAGTTAGACAGGTGTAAACAATTTAACAATAAACATTTACACATAAACAGTAAAACATTCGAGTTCCTCTATGCGCAAATGAATTTGTAAATAACCTCGATGTTAGGTTAGTTCAACAAAATCCGTAGTTCAACTTTGGAGTTTCAAAATAGAAATGTATCTATTGTAAAGATGCAGATTGTCAAGAAAGCGCTTTTTAGATCAAATTTAGAATTGGTCTCGTTTGTCGTTGATTTTTAATGATATAAAGGTAAGATGAGTAAAGTGTAAAAAGTTACCTTTTAAAGTCTCTCTAAATGAGACTTTTTTAAATTAAGTTTTAAAGGGAATTTAATTCTTTCAAATGTTTTTAAAATTTTATTGTATGTAAGGAAGTTGTATGTTTATACATCATGTTGATTCAAGTAAATAATTCTTTCTAAATCGCGCATGATTTTGAAGGGAACAAACGAATTCAAAGAAAGGCGAAAATGAAGATGCATGTATATGAAATGACGTTTCAGATTAGGGTTTCGTTTTTACCAGAACGTCAAGACATCGACGTCGTGTCTGTTTTTTACGCTTACAGTATAAAGACTAGACAATTCTCGATTTCTCCATAGAAAATGTGTAACCACTTTTTCGCATGACGCCTTCTGTAAAGCAATAACAACATTACAGGGACAGTTGTTAAACGACGTCATCATGAAGCCACATTTCAATAGTTATTGACTGACGTCACCCGAATTATTTTTATCGTTTATACTTGTAAATTTAAAGCGCCTTTGACAGTTATATAGCGATTACGAATTTTCAACTAACGTTTTTAATCTGTCGACATTTTTATCTAACAGTTGTAATCTCGTTTTGGGCTTTACCCGTAAGGAGACAATTTTTCTTTCTCATGCCCTCTTTTATAGTGATCGTTGACGAGAAATGCTTGTTCTACAATAAAGTTATTAGTATTATTTGAAGAAATTATAAAAAAAAAACAAGTAACAATATTATTATTCATTAATGTTTTGTATTGGTGCCCACAGGGCCTAACTCGTCGGTTTTCAACCATGCTGGCTCTGTTGGGCATCACTGTATTCCTCTAATCTGTTATGTAAATAAATAAATACAGTCGACTCTTGATATCTCGAAAAGAAAAATAATTCCCGATAGGGTCAATCATCATAGAAATTACTCTCGATAACTCGAACTGTTTTCCTTCTCCCTTGGTGGTTCGAGTTCAAATAAATAAATAAAATAAAAATATGTTGTTCAGCACTTAAGGGTCTCTTTAGGTTTCTGTCTTACAAATACTGTTTGAAAACATTGGGAATTTAATGAGATATTATTCTTATTCTTTATAGTATTCGAATCTCCCATCCCATGATTTCAAGGCATCCATAACTGGTTAGCAATCTCCAGACTTCTATCTTGAATGGTAAGATCAAGTTTATTAATTAAATTAAATATACAAATTAATAATTAATAAACTATTTCAGTAGCATAAAAGATTCGAGATTCGATACCTTTAAAAATTTGCATACAATAAATTTTCTATGAAAAATAAATGTAAATCGGAACAGTACAGAAGCTCAGCTTCAGTTATTTATTTATTTATTTAATGTAAAGGGAGGTACAAATCGTCCATCCAGGGCCAGTATGGCGGGGGCCGACGAGGTAGATCCTGGATGGGGAACAAAGATACAATTTTTGATCATTTACAAAACAATTTTAGAAAAAATGGTGGGGAATGGTGAGTGGCAGGAGTTAGTTAGGTGGGGGTGCAGAGAGGAAGTTCTTTAAACGGGATTTGAAAATTTTGGTCCTTGGTGATAAACGGAGATCTGGGGGTAAGGTGGACCAAGGTCTTTGCCGGCAATGGAAATACTCTTGAGCTGGTAGTTACGTCAAATATGGGCGATTGGGAAGGAATTTCTATGTCGGGTGTTGTAGGGGGGTGTACTAACGGTTGTAAATAAAGTTTGGGGGAGGGATGTAGTTATAATGTTGTTAATTGCTTTATATATGAAAACTGCTAGGCTTTAATGGTAGAGTTGGTGTATTGGAGTTATGCCCACAGAATTAAAAAGGTGAGAGACAGGGGTAGGTTAAAAAAAAATGCAAGATTAAAAAATATGCAAGATTATTAAGGTGTTAATTACGTTATTCAAAAAATTCGAATATTAAAGCAGTACTTAATGTACAAAAAAGAGTATTTAATGTTTTCCATTAAATTTTCATAATTTCTAAATTTTATCGTTTTTAAATTTTAGAAATGATTTTTTTTTTATTGAAATCTTCGTTTACAGATCATGATAAAGAAAATAAATCTTTGCCTAATTTCTACTACGATTTGTAAATAGCTTTTAATTTATTCATATCTCACAAAATGTAGTTTAGCTATACAGTAAAACATTTGATTAACAAATCGAAAAGGGAATGGAAAATTTCGCGACCTGGACTCGAACCAGAAACCATGCCATCGCTAGCACTGCTCTTACCAACTTAGCTACCGCGGATATGAACCACCATGCTATTACAAGATATCCACATGGACTTCGATAAAGCCATTAAGAAACTCATTGTTGAAAGTACTTCTATTTGTTATTGTGATATGTTTGAAGAATTTTTTTTCAGTTAATTTTGTTTGATTTATATTTCATCAATTTATTTGATGGTTTATAAAGGTAAGGATGATTCCCGACTTGCGAGTCGGGCTCTGCTCTGCCAATTAAGCTGCTTGGTGACTTCATGAAGTCCAGTTGGATATCTTGTAACAGCACGGCGGTTCATATCCGCTATATCTCAATTTGTAAGAGCAGTGCCAGCGAAAGGCACGGTCCCTGGCTAGGGTCCAGGTCGTGGAATTTTTCCTTCCCTTTTCGATTTGTTATTGTGATAGGCTACTGTAAGTTTGAAGAAGTTTCTTCAGTTAATTTATTATCTTCTATTTGAAAACATTTGAAGTTATTAACTGTTCAATTAAATAGCTTCCTTGTTATTTCTTTACGACATATAGTGCAAAAAAACCCAGGAACGTACTACTAAATTGCAAGGAGTATATTAATGAGTTAAAATCAATCAGTGGGGGATTTGTCATAACTTTATAACTTAGGTTAAAAGAGGAAGCGCTCGATTTTCAGTCATGCTTACCTACTTACTTTTCAAACCCGCTTATCCGTTAGGGTCACGAGGGCAGCAGCCCTATGGAGGATCTCCAGCGATCGCGATGCATGCCCTCCCTGGTAATACCCAAGCGACTCGAACCCAGATTCTCTATATAGTCTAGCCACCTGGTTCTAGGCCGACCCCTTGGTCTCTTACCCACTGGCTTGGAAAATAACAACTGCCTAGGAAGAACAGTTTGCGGCATCCGTATCACGTGGCCATACCAACGCAACTGGGATCTCTCAATGCGGAGAAGTAGCGGCTCAACACTTAAAGACTCCCTTATTGTGCTGCTGTGCATTCTATCTAGTAGGATAACACCTGCCACACCTCTCAGAAATCTCATTTCGGCCGCTTGTACCCGCGATCGCACTCTTTCGGTCATTACCCAAGCCTCATGACCATAGGTGAGAATGGGGACAAACACAGATTTGAAGACGGAGAGCTTGGCTTTGTTACCCAGCTCGCGTTTCGTTACCACAGATCGCCACAGTTCACGTTTGACACAGATTGCTGCACCGATCCGAGCATCCAATTCTTTCTCCTGCCGTCCATCACTCGTGAATGCAATCCCGAGATACTTGAATTTCTCCACCTGTCTCAATGAGGCTCCCCTAACATGGAGAGCGCACTGAGCAGGCTGTCTTGAACGGACCAGAACCTCAGTTTTAGCCACACTGATCTTCATCCATTTGGTTGCAAACCGGTCTAGTGCATGCTGAAGGTTCGTGCGAGAAGACCCAAGGAGGACAAGGTCGTCAGCAAAGAGCAACCTCTCCACCAGGCAGTCACCCACACAAACACGCTCATCGCCTCGGCTGCCCCTGTCTATCCAGTCCATAAAGATAATGAACAAGAGGGGCGACAGTACGCACCCTTGGCGGAGTCTTGACTTAATGCCATTTATCCGGACACACATCTCAGAGCTTTCGTACAGAGACATGATAGCAACCAGTAATTGCCCATCCACTACATACTCTTGCATCACTTTCCAGAGCTTCTCCCGAGGAACTCTGTCATATGCTTTTTCGAGGTCTACAAAGCAAGCGTAGACCTCTTTTGCAAACTCCTAGGATTTCTCAAAGATTTGCCTTAGAGCAAAGATGTGATCCGTCGTGCTTTGGCCAGGTCGGAAACCACACAGCTCCCCCGACAGTTTGGAGTCTACTATTTCCCGACTTCTCTTCTCCAGACACTTAGCGTACACTTTCCCAGAAATGCTAAGCAAAGAGATGCCTCGATAGTTGTTGCAATCTCTCTGATCTCCCTTTTTGAAGATAGGGATCACAATTCCTGTCTGTCATTGCTTAGGGGCCTGTCCAGATATCCAAGCAACCTGACACACTCGAGTCAGCCACAGGATACTATCCTGATTTAAGGCCTTTAACATCTCGGACTGGATTTCATCATCACCTACAGCTTTGCCAGTCTTCAGGGACTTAATTGCCCATCTGACTTCTGCTTCAGTGATACTACCGTGACTATTCTCCGCTCCAGGGTGCACCTCATGTGCCTCAGTTGTTGCTGTCACCGGATTAAGAAGAGATGAAAAGTATTCCTTCCACGTATGCAGTACGCTCCCCTCCGTTTTCAGAAGCCTCCCATCTGAACTCTTAAAAGTTTGTGATGAAAGAGACTTCTTTCAACGGAGGCGGCGCACGGTCTGCCAGAATACCTTCTTTGCCGAACCATAGTCTGCCTCCAATTTTTCCCCGAACTTCTCCCAGGCCTTGGCTTTAGCTGTTGATACTGTCTTTGCTGCTGCTTTTCGCGCCTCAGTGTACCGCGCTCGACTCAAAATTGACTTATTTGCAAGCCATAGCAAATAAGCTTCTTTCTTTGCCTTGACAGGTTCTTGGACTTCACCGTTCCACCAGGCAGTCCTTTTCTCACCGCCCTGCGCCACACTCAGCCGTTTACGACCACAGCACAGTGCAGCCGAAGTAATCACAGCAGTTTTAAACAACTGCCACTCCTCTTCAACAGTACCATGTTCACTGGGTAGTTCTTTGAAACTTTGAAGATATGTTATCTGCAAAGGTCTTCCTCACAGCTCTATCCTCCAATGCCTCCCATTTGATGCACCAAGTTTGTCTGAAACTAGTATTTCGCTTGGTTGGCATGGATTCAGAGAACTGCAAAGTGCAGACAACAAGGTGGTGATCAGTTGATAGTTCTGCCCCTCTTTTCACACGAGTATCCAACACTGATCGGAATAAGTCGGCTGAAACAATTACAAAATCAATCAGTGACTTCTGGTCCATTGCATCCCTGTACCAGGTATACTTATGGACATCCCTGTGCTGGAAGAAGGTGTTTGTGATGGAAAGTCCATTGTTGCAACAGAAATCCAACAAGCACCTCCAATTCGCATTTAAATCGGGTTCACCATTCCTCCCAATCACGCCTCTCCACGTTTGGTCATCAGCCCCTACGTGTGCATTGAAGTCACCCACCAGGATGACAGAATCTGCACTCCCTCTCCTGCTAAGAGCAGCATCAACTTCATCTAGAAAAAGTGGGTACTCTGTGACTGCATTCGGAGCATATGCAACGAATAGAGAAAAAATATGTAGAGAAAATATGTAGTAGTATATAAAATAAGTTCTGCAATATTCATCATTTAAGTTATATCCAATATGGATATTTTTTTCTCAAGATGGCTAACCTCGGGATTGCAAGAAAGCCGTTATTAATTATACCTGAGGTTTTTTTTTGTTGTTGTTTTTTTTACTTCAATGTTTCTCTTTATATTATATTTTTGTTGTACACTTTGTTCTTAACGTTGTACTTTTCTCACTTGAGAAGATAGTGGATTTTCTATAATTCGATGTTGGTGAGGATTCGCCGAATTCCTAGAAAATAAAAATAAAAGATTAATCTATTTCATTCCGATGAGGAAAAATTATGGAGAATTTTAAACATAGCGGACGGCTATTTTGAGTGATTGATTAGCTGGAAAATCAAGAATCCGGTGAATAACAAAGGTATCTATTGAGAAAAACGCATTTAAGAACACTTAACGTTACTTCTTACTCTGTCCTTAAGGTTATTGCTTGTCATCAAGAAAATAAATTATAATTAATTTTTGCCTCCTTTTTTCCTCGAATAAAGCAGAAGAAAAACAATTCGTCCATATTAAGATCAGTGGCTTGGAAAACGAGGAAGATGCTTTTCTTCCTGGTCATTTCGAGTGTTATACGTGTTTTATGACTACAATTAATCCTAAATGATAACTCCTTTAATAAACATCACTTCCTCGTATTTCTAATCTCTAGATTAACTTAAGAGCAAACGTTAAGATTTTAAGATTAGAAATACGAGGCGTTTTCATTTTTAAACAATGTTAAGTTTGCTGGATTCGCACATGAGTGTACACATGAAAGGTAAAAAAAAAGTAATGAAATATTTTTTGAAAATTAACATTTTAACATTACACTATTAAATTTTATAATTCCTATAAAATATTTAAAAAGCGGACTTTTTTGCCTCAAAGGCTGATGGAATCTTGTTTTTTATTCTTTTAACTTTTTCCACAAGTTTTTGACGTGCAATTCCGCAGATAGTTTTGATTTTAACTTTTCTTTTGGTGTAATTATAAATATTTGACAATTTTTCCATTCGCAACAATCAAATCTTAAAAATTTCTAAGACTTCTCTAATTTGTTAACAGTTTGTGCAATTGGAACGCAACATCTTTATTGCCTCGGTCAATTTTTGTTGAAAAAATAAAATATTTTTGGTGCAGCATCTTTTAACCTCTTATAATTTCATGTCTTCTTCTTTGTGTTTGCAAACAGTTTTCAAAAAATATCTGACAAGGAAACTCCACGTACTCTGATTCACCGATTTTGATGATAAATATCTACGAGTAGCTTTCACCAAAGTAGAGACCCATACAAAGCCATTCGACGCACTTTTCAAAATTTTCCGAGAAAAATATTCATAAAGTTGTAATTGCCAACACTTTAATTCTCGGAAAATTTGGAGAAGTGCTTCGAATGGCTTTGCATGGGTCTTTAATTTGGTGAAATCTATCATAGAATATTTTTTATCAAAATCGGTGAGTCAGAGTACGTGGAGCCTCCTTATAATTTTTGCTTGTCATCAAGAAAAGCATTTTTTGCGGAAAATGAGGCCATCTAGAACATCCATAGGGGAGCTTAAAACATGTCCGTGGAGAGATGGCAAAATGTTGGGCGTACAAGACATCATCGGAAGAACTTCGGGTCAGATGATCATAGCCGGTATCGCGAGAGCATATAGTAATAATAATACAAAACACAAGAGTACACACACGCGTGCTCCCTTACTGCATCGGATCCTTAAGATTGATGAAAAAATTATTACAGCAGAAAGCAAACAGTGCAATGATTCAATAAAGGGGAACAACCGAAACAAATGTCCAAACCTATATGATGGAGCAAGATCCCATGTGTCTATTGGAAACATGCAGAGGTCCTCCTTAACCATGCCCCATCAGCCTTTCACATATTTCCTCAGTTGGACCAATTCTTGAAGGTCTCTAACCAAGATATCATCGGAGATATAGACAACGATGATGGAATAATTGACTTCTGCCATCACTGAAATCGTATTGGGCACATTGAGATAGCTGCTAAATGAATATACACTGAGTGAGCATATTATTATGACCACCCTGTCAGTATCTCGTTGGGCCACCGCCTTTAATACTGCGGTGATTCTTCGTGGCATTGATTCCATGAGATGTTGGAAGGTGGTGGGAGGAATCTGACGCCATGCCTGATGGATAGCACTGTCTAGTTGTGCTAGATTGGATGGTGGTGATTCCAGCCGTCTGATGGTTCGTTCGACTTCATCCCACAAATGCTCAATTGGAATGAGATTGTGGGGGCCACCAAAGTAAGGTAAAGTCTCCCTCATGCTCCTGGAACCACGCCTGCACAATACGAGCTCTGTGGCATGGCGCATTGTCTTGCTGGAAGTAGGGTGGGTTTGATCGGGGTACGTTAGTGGCATGGCTTGATCTCCATTGGGGTACGCCATTAACATGACAGGGTGGACTTGATCGGTGACGATATGGAGGTATGCCGTGCCATCCAGACGTTGTTCAACACGTATTAACGGACCAACGCATGCCTGGAAAACATTCCCCAGACCATAACACCGCCCGCACCGGCCTGAAGGGTTGTACTCATGCATGCGGGGTCCATGCTGTCGTGCTGTTTCCGCCAGATTCTCACGCGGCCGTCTGTATGATGTAGCTGGAATCGTGACTCGTCAGACGACATGATTTGTTTCCACTGCTCGATAGTCCAGTCCTTGTGCTCTTGAGCGAATTGGAGTCGTTTCCGCGTGTTGGCTGCAGACAGCAAAGGTGTGCGGACAGGTCTTCGGCTTCCGTATCCCATGTGATGCAGTGTGCGGCGGACAGTGCATTCAGAGACCGTTTTGGAGGGCCTCTGATTAAGGGCAGCAGTGATTTGATGCACATTTGCTCTTCTGTTATCATTTACCAGTCGTGACAGTCTCCGTTCTGTCCGATCATGAACTATCCGCGGGCGGCTACAACGTGAACGTTCAGACCCCGTCTTCCAGCTAACCGTCCAGTCTTTAAATACTTTAACGACGGCTGCTCTTGAGCACACCACGATTGCTGCTGTTTCGCTGATACTCGCTCCATAGTTCCGAGCACCTACAATCATCCCGCATTCGAAGGCTGTTAAATTGCGTCGTTTACCCACAGTTGAAGAATGGAACACGTCTACTGTTGTCGACGACACTTGTCAGCTTTCCTTTTTATATTGGTCCGGCCCGCTAGCAACATTGTGGCGACGTCCGTGCAAAACATGTCAGGTGGTCATATTAATATGCTCACTCAGTGTATTTTTCTGAATAAAATGGTTTTCTTCGTCTCTTACTGCTTTTTTTTTTTATTTGTGTCAGATTCGGCCAATAATTTTGAAAAACCCAAAATAGCCTAATTAGAAAATTACTAATAATGAGTTATAATTTTAAAAAATTAATTAATAAATTCCTCGATGCTTAAAAACTGTAAAATGATTTACAATTTAAAGCTTGAAACGAGAGGCAAGAAGAATTTTTTTTTTTTAAAGAACGATTGAATTCTTTTGTTGACTCTGACCAATTAGAAATAAAAGGTTTCGACCCTTTATAAAAATGTCTTTTGATTTCAATTTTTAAAAACATGAAGAACTTATTAGCACTAATTAAGAGATTTAATTACTGACTCCACAAGAAGTTTAAAAAAAAGGAATGCCTTTTGAAGACCGATGCCATATATTGATCGAAAATACAAAACATTTGACAAAACACAACATCGTTGAGTTTTTCTAAGGCTTTTTTAAACTCTTTAATGCGGATTGAAGTTTTATATTTGTAATTAAATTTCACTGTGTTTATATATATCCGTAAAAAATTACCAGTGAGTATTTGAAAATGTCACAAAACAGTAAATTGAAGCTCACCCTCTCTTCTTGAGCGTAAATTTCCGAAACATTTCTTTTTTAAGCAAGTTTTATGGCCAGTTAAATTATAACTATAGGCCAGGAAATATTCATTATTTATAGTTATACGTTATCAAACATCAAAAACGCGTGAAAGCTATACGAATTTTATCGATAAAACAATTTTAGTTTTAAACATAAAAGCAGAAAATCGTTTTAATAAAGAAAACACATGAAAATGAAATCGTGTAATTTTACAACGGAGGGTTCATTTAAATTTCGTTTAAGAAAAAAGTTTAGCCTGTTTATTTTTTTAAATAATAAGAAATATATAAATTAAAGGCTCATTCGTAAAACAACCACTATATAATTGAACACAAAGATGCAGTAATTCTTTACAAAGTTGCTGACATCCATTAAAATTCGCAGCACAGTAAAAATTATGTTTATCTATGTAAAAATTAAAAATAATTTTTACAGGAGAAAGTAATTTAATTTGAATTTTTGAGGCAATAAAGGGGTCGAATTATTTCACTGAAGAGAAAGGAATTCGCTTTTATTGAGCGTACAACAAAGAAAATTCGATGGTGGAATAAAAGTGAGCAAGACAACATCGTGTGAAGGTCGCTTTGTCGAGAGAACCTCCTTGCAAAGATATAAAAAAGGATAATAAAGAATTTCCTATTCATTTATGTATTTACTATTTTATTTTCTTTCCATCCTGTTTGTTTGCTTAACTAGGTCACTTGTCTATCAACTTACCAGACGACTCAGGGACGATTATGAAAGCTAAACCAGTAGCACGAACAACCTTTCAATAAAATAATAGTAAAGAACTTAAATTGGTCTTGATGCAGTCCACAATTTTTATTACAGACTAGAAGCGAACCACCCGATTGTATAATCGGAAAATAACTCATTGTTAGATTTTGTCTTTGCTGTGACATAGTCCACCGTCACTGATTTTATATATATTGTGGCCCGTGTTTCGGTTTGCATTTTATAGAATGTATGAAAATATAAATCACGGTGACTCATTTTATTAAAAAAAATTTAATTTTTTTGAATATCCATTTTTTATGGTTGAAGTAGTAAGAGTTCGATGCGACATTACTTATACCACGATTATCTACGCACGTTTTAGTTAATTGCCAAATTGGATAATTGACTTACTCGCAATTCCATATTCGGAAATTCCGTTTCCGTTGGTCAAACTCTTAAAATTTACAACTGTAAATCAGAAATCAATAAATTTTGTCCTGAGATCATTCACGTTATCAGTTTTTAAGAACTTTGATCTCAATATATAATTTCAAGCGAGACACAAAATAAGAAAAGGATGGTGAACAAAAAAAGAAGTTTCAATTTAAATTTTTGGTATGGCTTCCGTTTCCCGATAGAGGACGCGCTGGCCGAAAAAAACGATTAACTGGACTTTTTGCTGCGCTTCGATTTTTAATTAAAACTATTTTGTTCTCGTTGTTTCATGCACGTTTTGGCTCCCCAGAAGCTCCCACAGCGTTACTGCTGTCTTGAGTGTGCGCGATATGGCTCCCTTTTTCGCCCTTTTCGTCCATATAATGCCAAAATCTTGCAGCTCAGCAGGAAAGATCCCCTCTTTTTTGGGATCAGAAAAACTTATGGACAAATTGGTGTGAATGATAACAATTTGACTTGGATAAGAGTTATCCATTGGGAATAAGTTATCTTGGTTTGCTTATAAGGTAATTTTCTTAATCTTTGTCCGACTAAAGGTGGCCTGTGTTTTTTTCCACAATTCAAAATAATTTTTTCACGGAATTCGACATCAAATGTTATGATTCGAGAAGATTTGTTGAAATTTTGAGCGCAATGGTGCTTTCGTTGCCTGCCGTGGCTTATTGTTAAAGTTGTTTAGTTGTTGCGTACAGGCAACACCATCTAGATAAAGAAACCCTCCACAATGAAACGTTATACATTGTTACATCTCCTATAGTAGTCCAATCACCTAAAAGTCCAAAGGCTACACATTGTTATACACCAAAAAGCCTTTGGACGATTATAGGTGATATGGCAATGTATGATGTTTCATTGCGGAGGCTTCCTTTATCTAGATTCTATATGGTGTAGGCACAGCATGGAAACGTCATACATTATTATGGAATCATAAGAAGTCATAATTTAGGGCTTATTATTGGTAGAAATACGATTAACAAAGGCTTCTTATGAAGGCCATAGGTTTCTTTGAGGCCAAGAAATCGGCGATAATCTCGGGAGAAAACAGATCTGCGAGTCGGCCGTATGCTTGCACCGTTCAGAATGAACTTCGTCAAAAATTTGTGTGTGTAGCATAGTACATTCAAGCTAGTATGCCGTGATGGCCATATCACTTCTACTTTATTCAAGTGGATCTTTCTTTAGTAATAACAAGCGTTAAGATCTGTTTCAGAAACGGAAATAAAAAAATTGGGGGGAGGGGTTGTTCATTGCTTTAAAAACTAATTTAAATATGTACACTCCAAAAAAATGGAAACACGAAATTTTCTTGGAGAAAAACTTTGCAGAATTTCATTTAACCGTAGCATAAACGGAAAGTCGTTGAATCAGCTTCAATAACATCGCTACCACCATAGGACTCTGTTAATGTTAAAGTCTTCAAGACTCATTTATATTTCTTGTGCTTCTGATCTTTTTCTTTTTTTTGCGGCCAAAGATTCAAAGGAGGGAACACTGGACCTGCACTGCAGAAACGTATCTTTAAGATAGCAGCTCGTCTGCTGTTGTTGTTGCGATCTCTCCGCGCTCAATCGGACAAATGAAACCCATTGGCAAGTCAAACCATGATGTCACAACCACGCAAACAAACAAATGTGCCACGACGGGCCTTTTGTTGCACAAACTTTGCTTCATGAACTTTATTTGTATAAGATCTATCTCATGACTAAAAATGCATGGCAAACTTTGTGGAACAATAAGCCCGTCGTGTTTGTATCAACACGCAGTTCACCAACAATATGCACGGACTAACAATATATAAATAATAACTAGCTGATTACCCGCGGCTGCGCCCGCTATGATTGAAAGAAAAAAAAACGTGCTATTAAATAGTAGCAATAATACGATTACATACAAAATTTCACAAATATCAGCAAACTTGTTTTAAGAAAATTAAAAGACTGTATAATAACAGAATATATTAACTCCAAATAAAAATTGTTCAAATATTGTAATTGGCAGTTATTTACAAAAAATTAATAAATGTTAGTTCTGCATAAAGGACCATTATTTTGACAGAGAATGTGTTACTCGAATGCCTTTGGGTACACTATTTTTTGTCAGGCCATTAGGATCATAAAGAGATTACCATTGTTTAATTTGGGGTAATCCAAATTTCTCAGTATTATTACTGGCCCTACTTTCACATTGAACTTAATTTGGGAACTTTCCAGATGGGTTCCAATGAATTTAAAAATTCTGTGGGTTAGTTTTCAGCTTGCTCTTGGTCCATAATAGTGTCAATAGTGTGGGTTAGTAATGCAAGATCTTGGCAACTCTTGTAAAATGATGTCGTTTTTTATTTACATTCTCATTCTTTGGTGCAAAAATCGTACGTTCTCAAAGCCACTGTCGGTCCTCAATTTTTGTGGCTCTGTTCGGGAACACATTATGTATAATTATTTCTCGCACTGACGACAACAGTATACAGAAATCAGGTGAGAGCGAAATTAAACCTGATGCAATTGTGGGTAAATTTTTCATCTCCAAAACTGAGTAGTTGTTTATAAATTTTATGATTGTGTTCATCAAGAATACGCACCCTCATATTAGTAATTATTTTTTGTGTGGACAAATTTCCAAATGGTAGATACTCTGAGGCAAGCACTGAGTTCATCTGCGGATGTTCATTGTAGAATAATTGGAAGGGTTTGGCGAAGATCTCCTCTAGAAAAACGACACACCTCCCATTTTTTTCCAAGATGTCTTAGGTTTCTCATTGTTAGATCTATAAGAATTTGTTACGTTGTACGATTGTTAAAAAGTTTGGACTGTAGCCAAAATCACGTAATAGAAGGGGCTTAACCAATACAGTGTAGAGAGAGAAAGCCTGCTCACGGAAAAATCATGCATTGTTACATCACCTACGGTAGGAAAGATTTCGGGCTTAATATTCGTAGAAATATGAGTAACAATACCCTACCGTGGGTGATGCAACACCTCCTAAAGAGAAGGTCTGCGGATAAAAGGGGTATACATTGTTACATGTAATAATAGTAGGGTGTAAGCTTTCGATTTTACTGTTACGGAAAAAATTATAGATGATATCTAGTAAAGTGTGTATACGTTTTTTTGGCGGACTCTGTAAAAAATAAAAGATACATTATATTCCCGCGCGAAAGACTTGCATCATTGTTGATGCTGCTCTACGGAACAATCGCAAAAGTCTTCATTAAAAAAAGCAAATAACGATGTCACAAATCCGATTCAGATAAAAAATAAAAGATACGCTGTATTCACGTGCGAAAGATTTGCAGTCATTGTTGATGCTGCTTCACGGAACAATCGCAAAAATCTTCATTAACAAAGCAAACGTCACAATTTTTTAAGGTTGGAAAAAATCCCATTCAGCACCAGGTAAATTGAATTTTAAAAATAAACTACAATGGAAAGGAAGAAAGAAAAAATAAAATCCTTTCTTAGCGAGCATCTAGAAGCCAAGAGAAATATACTTGACACATTTCAAGTTTGTAGGCTTCATAGTTCTGGAGATTTCGTGATGAATGAATGAATGAATGAGTATACATTTTTCGCTGTTTCTTTTATATAATAGTATAGATGACCAGCAATGCAAGGCAAAGTTTGCGCAATACAAATAAGATTCATTGACAGGCAGGAAAACTGAATTTAAAAAAATTAAAAGAAACAAAACACGAAAATGGAATCAACATCCCCTTAGCGCCCCCACACTAATTTCCGGGGTATTTCTTACAGGAGCCGAGCCTATAGAGGCCGAGACATACAGAACTTGGCTTTTATTAAGAGTGGATAGTGGTGATTTTGTTGAAATGAAGAGCGCTTGTTATAAAAATGTCAGTTTGATATTGTTAAGGGTGACTCAATTGAGAACTTTACTAGTGATATGACCTCTAAACGATCGTCGGACAGATTTTTGATATTTTCCACAATGCATTGCAAATGTTGACTCGTAGTAATCGTTAATCGTAGTGCACCTTAGTTCATATTAAGTGGTAAATTATTTTTGAATTTAATAAGATCACTTAAGAATCCAATTTCATATTATCATATTTCGCTGCATTTGTAAGAAATACATCCGTTCCAGTTACAAATTTTTATAATTACTATTACTAAAAAAAATTATTTTTTTTTGTCCGCAAAAAACGTACTGTTGCATGAATTGTTGCATGAAAATGAACTTCGCGTGGTAAATTTTGAATACCATTGTTGTAGCCGTTGGTTTTGCTCATAACAATGATCATAACGTGCTGATTATTGACGAAAAAACGAATGATTATGCTTATATAAATATCCATACGGGATGGCCTATTTACCACTAGTCTTTGTTGAAAGAATAAAATTTTCATTTCCTTTTAACAGGTATCATTCTTATACTCTCCTTCCAATTTTCAGTTCATAAGTCATAAAGCTTATTTGAACTTAGCACGTTGTGAACGGAATTAGAAAGTTGTTCTGTACTGGTTTTCGGGGATCTGTACTACAAAAGCAACTAATTTGCTAGAATCCACAATAAGCAATTCGATAGAGAGCCTAGCGAAGGGCCTCGTCATTTTAGTTGTCATTTTCATGTAGGCGTTCTACAAATGACCATTCATCAATGAGTCAGCAACTCAAGGAAGAGCTAAATCCCGTTCTCGTGAATAATTTGCGGCTGTTCAGTTTTGTACGAGAAACGGTCTGAAATGAGCTAATAATAAAATGGGAAAATAAAACGCGTGAAAACTGTACAGGACACATTTGTTTCCTTTACAACCGGCTCTGCCTCTCCTTCCTTGGCCATGAATAAGTAATCCATTTCTTATTAAGCAAGAAATAACTGCATGCCTACATCAATCTAGCCACGTGACAAGTCATAAAAAGTAGATTAAAGATGGGATTTTAAACTGCTTTGAAACAAAGCATCCAGAAGTTGCTCTCAACTTTAAGCTCTGAGTCATGTTTTAATAGGCGATTGGCTTTGAATATGAAGTCATTGGATGTGACGATAGGTTCATTTTTTTTAATTTTATGTAGGTTAAATTTGTAGCTCCGCATTGATATTTATGGTAATGCTATCGATGAAGGGCTTTATTCACTAACAAGATTTCATTGTTCTCGTATTCAGGTAAGATGAAGGAATATTTAAAGCACTGATGTTAGATTTTGCTTTATTAATTGACAACGGAGAGTTCATGTTGGTCAAAAGGGAAAAGGAAGGAAGTGATGAATAAAAATGATTCAAAAAAAAAAAAAAGACATCATCGTAATTCCATTCTATTTGTATCGTACAAATGCCGATTACGACACATGAGGAATTGTCATCGTTGTGTTGAGCATTTTCTTAATTTATTTTTATTGCAACGAGTAGATGAGCGAAAGAAAATTCGACCGAGAAACGAACCATCCAGTGGAAGTGTTCGAGGTTTAACTAGCTTTGTGTCGCTTGAGTTAACGATTTTTTCGTTTATTTTATTTTTTACAGTTTGAGGAAATTGAAAAATATTTTCGACATCATCGAAAGGTGTTCTCTCTTACGGTTACCAGAATAATCTGGTTAATGCTCTCCGAAATAGAAGGAAAGAAATAACATAATCAATTGCTATTAATAGAGTACATTTTGCAACTATTGAAAAACGCTGTTATGTTGACGTTCTTCTCAAAATGATCATTTTGCATCAGCAATTAGTACTCGTGTGATGAAACTAACTATTTATTACAGAGAAAAAAATATTTTAATATTTAAAAAAATATATATATACCGTATATAAATAAACCTTAAAAATATAAAAGATCCAGGAAAATTTATTATTTATTTACATGTTGTTTAGTGTATCGAACAATAACATCTGCAGGTGTGCATACGGAAAAAAAATTCTCTCGTACTCTTGAGTGAGAGCAAAATGATATTTTCTTCCTCCCCTTTTCCTTTTATCTAATTGTTGCGAAACTATTGCATGAAGATTGTGGTTTTAAAAAACGAAGTTATAATTAGGTTCTTTTTTCCGACCCCTTTATTATAAACAGTATTCCACTTCTCTCCCAATAATTGCTTTTCGTCACACGCTCACAAGTCTTGCACAATATGGATAGAGACGAACGAATGAATAGAAGATCTCAAAATAGAGTAATGGCTGTTTTCATATGTTTCGAGTGAGACAATCTTGTGATCCTCTGTAGTAACGTAAAATTGACGTAGATATGAGAGCAGTTGTGCAATGGCACCCTTCTGTGTAACAAGTTGTTTGCACTTGACCCTGAATGCATTTCGGTTCATTGGTATGATTCATTCATCGGCCACATTCGCATCGTTGTTCCGCTTTCCGTTACGGTAACATTTTAGACAAACAGCGAGCTATTGTATTTGTAAGCAAGCGAAAAAAATGATTAAAAAATGAAATAAAATCATCATGCTGCCAAACATGTTAACACAGAACTCATTTAGTAAAACGCTAATGAATTTTCTTTAATTAAAACATAAAAAGAAAGTTGTTAAATGAATCACTATTTCGAAATAGAATGGATTTTATTTTATAAATTAAAGTAGAAAGATGTTTCTGTAATCTGGGTTCGAACCAAACATTTTTTGATCATTGCTTTGCTTGATCTGGTCTATTTAATCCAAAGTCTTCAAAGTGTTTGAATTTACAATGCAATACGGATTCAGTTGATATAACGGGTTTAGTAGAGACTAGTATTAACGCCCGTTTTAAAAATGGAAAAATGAAAATTGATTGATTGGTTCACCATGTTTTCATAATTTAATAAACATACAAAACTGTTCTATGCTTCATAATAAAAAAAATTTAAGGTCAGTTTTAAAACTTTTTGTTCAATGAGAGAAAAATTAATTTAAATATCTGAACTGCAAAAAAAATTGTTTAAAAATGGTGAAAAAATTTTTTTAAAAATTACTTTTTAAAATTTGGAATCAGAAAATTTTTCGAAGAAAGGCATGACGGAAAGGCGTTGAATTAATTTAATAACAATACTATTACAATAGGACTATTTAAAAGGGTAATTTGGGACAATTTAGGAAGAAAGGGTCACTTTGTGATTAGGCCTTGAGTACTCTTTTACCTTTCTTTTTATATTTCCGGTTTTTTCAAATGCGAGCCAAAAAACACGGAGGACAGATGAAATACATTGGGACAGTACTCCAGAAACGTATTTTCTAAGTGAGCGGTTTGCTGCTGTTGGTGGGAGCTCTACGCGCTCAATCAAATCAACAAAACCCATTGGAAATAAAACCATGACGTTACAAACTGATCCACGCACACAAAATTACGTTGACGTGTATAAAAACTGAACATTTGAAAAAGAAAATTATTTAAAGTAAAAAAACTACAAAAGTGGAACTACCCCCCCCCCCCCTTTCCCACCTCAGCATTTCCTACACGGGCAAATAATCCACTAAAAGGTGATTTAGATGTATCTCTCACAGGAATCGAGTCTATAAAGGGGACAGACAGATAACACTTGAAATTATTAATAGTGGATTGGTGGAAGTATGGATGGATTATTATTTTTTATTATTTTGTGTCTTATTATTATTATTATTATTATTATTATTATTATTATT
>JAHWFO010004564.1:2744846-2836802 GCA_023313115.1 Rhysida immarginata
ACATCCACCCATCCACTATTAATAATTTCAAGTGCTGTCTGTCTGTCTGTCCACTTTATAGACTCGACTCCTGTGAGAGATACATCTACATCACCTTTTAGTTCCAGTTTTGTAGTTTTTTTACTTTATGACGTTAGTTTGTAACGTCATGGTTTTATTTCCAATGGGCGCGTAAAGCCAACACCACCTCTACCGTAACCACCGAGAGAGAAGGCCTCCGCAATGAAACGTAATACATTGTTACATCATCATAGATAGCGCTTTGTTATTCGTATTTCTACCAATAATAAGCTCTAAATTTGCCCTATCTATGATGATGTAACAATATATTACATTTCATTGCGGAGGCCTTCTCTCTCGACGGTTACGCCTCTGCTCAAAGCCTGAGCACGAAAACGTCATACATTGTTACATCACCAACGTCATACATTGTTAATCATATTTCTATCAATAATAAGCCCGAAATTATCCCCCCCCCCCCGAAATTGATGTAACAATATATGATTTTTCCGTGAGCAGGCTTTCTCTCTAGGGGTGCATATACTTTTCAGCTAGTGGCGCTAAAAGTGAACTTGAGGCGTATACCTTTCAGGAATCAGCGCACCCAGATTGCGTATACTTTTCTATTGCTAGCGTGCCAGAACAACGCCACCTAAAATGCAAAGCCTGCCGACTGAAATGTCATACATTGTTACGTCATTCATAAGAAGGCTAAATTTAGAGTTTATTTTTGGTAGAAATATTGTTAATGGTATTTCTACCAATAATAAGCCCCAAATTTGGCCTTCTTATGAATGGCGTAACAATGTATGACATTTCAGTCGGCAGACTTTGTATTTTATGTGGCGTTGGCCAGAAACGCCAGTATTTCTTCTAATGTTGTAGGCTATGGCACGGGCGATTTCAAAGATGCAGCCCCCATGTACGAAGTTGTTTTGTGCCAGTGGTGCATATACTTTTCCGCTAGAAGCCTAGAACGCTAGAAATCGTATACTTTTCTTCCGTGCTAGTTGTGTGCTACTTTCGTCACATCCGCTAGCGGCGCTAGCTGCTATATGAAAAGTATATGCACCCACCAAGTAGATAGAGCTCCCACAAACAAAGCAAACGAACCGTTGACTTAGAAAAATACGTTTCTGGAGTACTGTCCCAATGTAGGTATTTCATCTGTCCTCAGTGTTTTTGGCTCGCATTTGAAAAGACCGGAAATAGAAGAAGAAAGGTAACAGAGTATTCAAGGCCTAATCACAAAGTGACCCTTTCTTCCTAAATTGTCTCAATATTACCCTTTTAAATGAGTCCTATTGTAATAGTTTTGTTATTAAAGTAATTCCTTTCCGTCATGCCTTTGTTCGAAAAATTTTCTGATTTCAAATTTTAAAAAGTATTTTTTTTTTTAATTTTTCACCATTTTTAAACAATTTTTTTTTGCAGTGCAGATATATTTAAATTAATTTTTCTCTCATTGAACAAAAAGTTTGCTAATTGCTAGTAGCTAATCGCTCATTTCGTGTAACATTAAAGAACTTTTATTTGTTCAAATATATAAAGAATTCTCTCCATTTAATCTTTCAGTTCTTCAAGTTTGTTCGTTTTAATTCTCTCTTTACGTTTGTTTACTTTATATTCAGTTTTCATATTTATATATTTCTCTAAAGTGTTTTAAAATGTAAGGTTAATTCAAGGTATCTATGTACGATGTCTCGGTGCTATAATACGAAATTGTGCTCCTTTTATCTGCTTTGGCGGTAAAATCATTCTTGTTGTTCAATTTAATTTGATTCTTCCGTGAAAAGAGTATCTAGATTTTATCTATCTTACGAATAAAGATGGTCAAATTTGACACCACCTTTGTTTAGCCCCGACCGAACTTCCTATATGATGCCTGCAAAACACTGGTTTTATCCCCACTCGTTTTGAAATTGTATGGGTGGTAACAGACTTTTAGCCCACCCTGTAGAATTAATATGTATCTCCTTTAATAATGATAAAAGAATTAAATAATCAAACAAATAAAAAATTCATCGAATAAGTAGAACGGCGAGATTGAAGAAGAAACACAGATGTTAGCGTCGAGTTTTATTTTATTTTTGACTGATCATCACCCACAAAATCTGAGTAACATCACATCTCCAAGACATCGCTTTCTACACATCTGATTATCACCACCTTACCAATTCAACATTAGCATCTACATCGACATCTGTGTTTTATCAACATCGACGCTTACATCTGTGTTTCTTCTTCAAACTCGTCATTCTACTTATTCGGTGACTTTTGTTTTTTTCTTTATTTGATTATTTAATTATTTTACCATTATTTAATTCTATTTTTCCAAATTTGACTCTTAAGAAATTATAAAAATGTAATATGCTCTATAAAAAGGAAAACCCTGTGGTGTTGGTAAAATGTTTCCCCATTATATTGAATATTTAATCTCAGTAATCTGCTTTATTTAGAGTTCATCAGCTTTAATATGCATTAGCATGCTTTTAATTACATTTAAACATTAGTTGCATAAAAATTTTAATTGATATTTCTCTGTTCCTCTTTAAATAACAATTACTTAAGTAAATAAATATTGGTATATACAGTGGTAAACATTACAAGTTTTTTGGACGATATCTTGGCGTTTATCGTACTAACTTGTCAAGTAGTTTTTAGTCTTCGTTCTCTGCTGTTCTTGAGGTTGAGTTTGTTGGCAGTCCGCTTTTTTTGGTTGATACATAGCCTATATAACACAAATACTTTTCATTAATTTTGAGACTAATGACTACCTAACCTAACCTAATCTTTGACGAGTTAATAATGAATTCAATGACAACTTTCTTTTTTAAATTTTTCCATTTATATGTATCTCGAAAAAAACTAGTTCCTTTAATTTCATTATTTTTTGAATTTTTTTCCCGACTTCCAATAAAATGTTTCCCGGAAGACGTGAGAATGAAGCAAAAGTCCGCCGCGCGAAAGCCATATCCGATTGCGATCAAGACGCCGTCGTCACGTGAATCGTTTCGTCGTGGCGGGGAATCCCCGATTGGCGACCCCTTTCACTCAAACCATCCTTCATCAGATTAATATACGATCGTGGTGGTGTACGCAGGATAGTATTTAAAATTGTGCTTACTTCACTTGATCGATCACGAAAGAAGGAAGCACGGCGGTGACGGCAGCCAGTTTGGGTTTGTGTTCCTTTCTTCACGGATTGTGTCCAACTTGAACAACTCCATCAGCACTGCTAACTAACCGAGCGCTAACTATTCGCTGATTAACCAGTGGGCTCTTGCTATTGGATCTTGTCGACGGAGGAGCAACAGCTGCGCCGTTCAGGTCAGTAGCTGCGGTTTTTATCGCTCTCTCGAGTTGCATGGAGGAGGAAGAGAAAAAAATAAAAACAGATCCACTTTGATTTCAAAATCGGCTTCCTGGCTTTAGGTGTCATTAGGAAGCTACCTCCAACCCACTGCCTCTTCTTTAATGTATTCCCTTAAGGCGTAGAAACTATTTTTATTATTTCCCTGACTGTTGCATCGTACTTTTCTAATTCACAAGGGATCGGGCTTTAGGCTTAAAACGTTCGGCTACGCAATAAATTTTGCTTGTATTTAACACCTGTTTTATACAAAAACATTCATAATCTAGGAACATTAGCTTTATTCGACATCCTTTTACGAAAGAGCAATCTAGTATAGTGGAGTCGAATGCATTTGTAACGGGGGGGAGGGGGGGGGTGTAGTTTGTCGAGAGAGTTTTTAATAAAGTTCAAAATGGATTTTTCTTTAACTCGCGTGACTTCGAATGCCGAAAGCATCTTAAAACGATTAATTTTGCTTTTGCTAAAAAAATTTTCATGCAGAAATTGCAGTTGAATTCAGCTTTTTGTAGGAAGATGGAATATATAACTCATTCCTATAAACCTATTTTTAATTTTAGATGACTACGTTGCTATGTTGTTTTTCTACTGTGACATGAATTTTGTTTTTATCATACACTAAATTAGTAGCATAAGGAATTGGTTTATTAATTACTTTATACAAAGAGTCTTCATCATTATAAAGAAGTCTCTAAATAAATAGGAATAAATGATCATATGTTTACTTAATATAACGCTAAATGTATGGTTGGAATCGATCTCAAACGCTGCTCGTTCAGACGACGAAAAAAACAATATGAAATAAGCCTAATTAGCCTTCCTTGTATTAGTTAATTTAATTAATCATTTACCAAATTTTCGCTGGTAAATAGAAAGTGTTATGTTTTATTTCTCCCAATTTTCATTTATTCTCTCCTGGCACTCTCTTGTCGACCATTTTTTGCTTCTTCATACACAAGCTTTGATGATGTCCACTAAATTAGTGAATGTGAACTATTTCTATTCTTGGCAGTCGCCGTATGCTTGTTAGATCTGCACAGCTGTGCATCAAACTTCAGTTTTCTTTTATATGGAGAATAAAAATTTTATTCTCACAAATTAAAAAAGTAATCCCGAATAATATAGCCCAAAGCCAGGCAGAATTGAAACAAAGTAGTGCAATTTATTATGCAAATCAAGACGTTCTGAAATTAATTTATTCTCTCCAAATATTCTGTTAGATCTCTTTTTCAGGTCATAATTATTATATTTATTTATTTGTTCATTTCGTATTTTGAATTGAATGTTATAAAATTATCGCAAAAGACTATTTTATCATTTAAAGTTCCATAATTTTATAGAGCAACGACAATAACAAAACAGATCAACGTTAATGAATGCGACAAGATATAGCAATTATATTTGAAATAATAATAAACTTCGAAGAGCTGTGACCTATCTTTTCCGCAAAGTGTTTTCGACTATGTAATCTTACCTTAGATATTGAATATTTCTTAAAATGGAGAAAATTCTCACAGAAATTAAAAAACTAGTATTGATTTATTATTTATTTACTAATATTTCCATTTCCCTTTTTCTTTCTTTTCACGTATATTGCTTATGAATTTAAATGGTATCCCATATTCCTTAACAATATATAATTTTCATTGATAGTATTTTTATTTTAACATGAACTTTCAAAATTCCTTTCAGATCGTATTCGAAATGATTTTAATTAATTCAATGAATTGTACATCAGATCTGAAATGGCCCGAGTTGCACGAGATTCGGTTTTTTGAATTTTATTTTATTCTTTGACGATGTGAAATATTGGAATTAATTGCTTATTATCTCTTTCATATGATACCGGTCGCACTTTATTAATAAACTTTTCTAAATTTTTCATTCAAAATTCACATGTCTCTAGTCTAAAATTAATCTGTATTATGAGCCTAATGTGCTTGATTTATTACAGTTTTCTCCTCATCACTTCTTTTTGTTGTTGTTTTTTTTTTTCTTTCTTTCCTTCTTTCCTTTTACTTCACTTGTGTGAAAACCTATGAAATATCACTTTTATTTCTATTTTTCAGTCGAATGTTAACGGATATATGTCGAGTGAATTTGGACTACTACGCCTTAATTTAGAATTATTCTTTCTGCAAATTGTTTCACCACTTCAATAAACCTTCTCCTTAGAAAGGAACATTATATTATAGTAAATTAAGGCATTCTGTCAAATCTGCTTTTGTAACGGCAATATATTTTTCCTCGTGATTTTCCTCATAATTCATATGGATTATAGTAGAACGCAATAATCATTTTGACATTGATCTATTGAAAGCGTTTATGTAAATTTGCTTTTGTCATTTACTACCTATTATTATAAGCACGTAATTCCAAATGTACTATATTTCAACCAAGCCTTTTCTCATCGAAGTTATAATATGCATAATTAAAGCATAGAAAGGGAAACAGAAAACATGCTGCTTCCATTATGTTTTTGTAGGATTTTTTTTTATATAAGGAGCATAAATTTTAACATAAATTCAAGGATAATCAAAATTAGGTTCATACTTTAATCGATAATATAATTTTGTCTAAATTTTTCATGAATATTTCTTTTCTTAGGGTACATTGTCTAAATTTCTTTAATTGTACTGTAATTTGTTCATTTTCAAAAATTTTAATATAAATAAGCACAATTAAATATCGATTAATAATAAACACATTTGTTTCTCAATTTTAGTTTAAAAATTAAAACACAATGAAAAGAAGGGATAACAATCGTGCATAATGCTTAACTAAGTTTAAAGGCTTTTTTAAAATCATTGCCCTATCACAAGAAATTTCATACTCAGCCCCCAGTATATAAAATTATTCAATTTTCAAAAAAGAATTTGTATTAGGTTTGTAAATTGTTAAAAATTCTAATTTTTGGTTTCGTGATTCAAAATTGTTAAATTGACCTTCTTTTTAAGGTCAATTCAAATTATTAAATTGGCCTTACATGAATTTAAAATGTAAAATTTTATTAAAAATCTGCCATTTTTTAATGAATTTGTTTTGGTTACATTCTCCTGTTGAAGTGTTAAACTTAATTGAAAATAAAGGAATTTAAATGGATAAATGGATATGTAATGAGATAAATGAATTAATCTTGATTCTTGGAAATACATTACTGACGTAGAAAACATTTTAAATTAGGTCTGGTTGTAAATCAAGGTATCAAGCTATTAGCCACTATTATTCCTATTGGTTAATAGCTTAATACTTACAATTAACTTACTCACTTTACACTGCTAATCAATGCCCGTAATAGTTGCTCTATATAAATTTACAATTCTTAACTATTAGACGTTTAAATCATTAAAAGTTTTAAATAACAATTGATACCTTAATTCACAATCTGACTTGAACAAAATTGTTGTGTTTTTTTTTTCTCAGTAATGTATTAGAATTTTCAAGATTAACATTATTATACCTCATTATATATCCATTTATCTCCCCTTCTTTTCTTTACGTTTTAATTTTTAAACTAAAGTTGAGAAGCAAATGTGTTTAATATTAATTGCCAATTAATGTATCTCAAACTGTAATTCTTGTTAAAATTCAATTAAACGTCGTTTAACATACTCTCAGTTTAAGACTTTTTTTTTTTTTTTTTTAAGTATACTTGTTGCAAAACTGAAATAGTTCAGTCTGAGTAGTTGTATGCTTTAAATTTAATATGGTACTCAAGGAGGTAGATTTAACTTTTAGATGGGACTTTCAGAGGGTTCAGAATCACTTGTATATGCAAAAAAGATGCTGACACAAGAGAGGAAGTTGAAACACCATGAAAATAGTTTTTTTTTTCCAATTTCATAGAAGTGGTTTTTATTTTAAGCTATATTTTATATATATTCAGTAAAGTAAAAATATATTGGATAACAAAAATTTGGATTCCATTGTCTCCATGAAATTTGTTTTCCTCTTTTCTTTTGGGATACTCTCATTATGCATATGAAACTGAAAATAATAATACGTATTTTAATTATATTAGTTATAAAATTTTATTGTGTTGCCCATTGCATCTTTATCACCTTTAATTGTATTATAAAGAAAGTACCAATTTTTTTCTAATTGGCCAGATTCGGATAGAGCATCAAAAGTAAGTAAAAATTATAATATTTACACATGTCCTATCTATTCGAGAATATGGCTAAGATGGTGATTAAATATTTAGGAATAAATCTCTGGGGCTGTGGTTATTTACTGTTTGAAGAACCAGGAAACACAAAATCCACTTGACCACAAAAAATTGGCATAGATGTTAACTTTTTGTCGTCAAGTGATTTTTGTATATTCTGGTTCTTCAAATGGTGATCAAAATTTGGTCAAAAATTTAAGTCTGTGATATTATATATGCTAGTCTATCAAATGGTGTTTCACACTGGTCCATGATTTTGCATCAGTTAGTCCCGAAATGACATTTCATTGAGAGGAATAGGCATTAGATGGACCAGTGTGAAATTCCATTTGATTGACTAACATAAATAATGTCTCAAACTTAAAAATTTGACCAAACTTTGACCGCCAATTTGGCCATGTTCCCGAATAGATAGGACATGCGTGGCTGTTATAACTTATGGTTTGATGCTCTGTCCGAATCTGAAATCAAAATCAAAAAATTCGAAAAAAATTGGCAAATGAACGAACGACTTAACAAATATCGTAATATGTTTTAAACTGGCTTGCACTTTTAACATCATTCTGACAATGCAGTATCACGCATTCTCAACTGTTTTTTTAATTAGTCTTTATTAAAACGTCGTCTGAAGCTTAGGAAAATTAAACTGAAATTAAATAACTTCTATTGCAGGTTTTTAATAAAAGGGATTAATTAAAGCATGTTAAGAAAGTTAAGAAGCAGTAAAAGTCCAACTACAATAAACATGTTAAGAAACTTAAAATCGAGACCTTTCTTACTACTAGTAGCCGTTTAAATTTTTTTCTGAAGAATATATTTCTAGAAATGATAATGACAGAAATAAATTGTTTAGGAAAATTAAAATTTGGAAATTTTTTTAAAATTAATTAAAAACATTTGGTAATTTTTGATTTTTTTGTAAATTTTCAGTAAATTTTCTTTATAAATATGTCAGATTTAATTAGAATAGCTAATGAGAAGAAAGATTGTTTAATTAAAACATCGAATCTTTTTATTTTTTCATTTGAGTCTTTATTCATAAACCAATTTAAATTCCCGTAATCAATGCTCCAAAAGTGATATATTTTATTTCCCGATTTTTCATTGAGTAACAGTGAAATATAAATAGGACTAAAAGCATTGAGAACGATGCGTTGTGGTGAGTTAGCATTTTTTCATGCCTTTCAGTCGACCGGTGGAATGAAAACAAACAAGTAACCAATTAAGGAAAAGTATTTAGGCGGAATAATGAGAAAGACTGCACCTCTTAATGTTAAATAATTAACAAAGTGAACGAAGACGATATTCTCTAATTAGCACGACGCCAGTCACCATTGTCGTTTAATGAAAGTTATAAATTCAAAGAGCGAAGAAATTACGAGTTTACGAAGAGAATTGCCAAGAAAATTTCTCCCCAAAATTGATCATCATGAAATTAAAACTCAATTTCATACTATCTAACCATTCAAGATTGATTCATCTATTTAGAGGAAAATGTAAACAGCTTCGAGCCACGTACATTTTAAATTGACTTCTTTTCTAAATCATTAATTGGACAAAAATTGCGTCTTCTTCCCTTGTAAGTTTAATGTACAGTTTACATATTGTTTTCGTATCAAATATTTCAGAATTAAAGCTCAACTCTCAAGAGACGTGCTTTACAAACACATTTCTCCATTTTAATATATTTGTCTTAAATTCTCTGTTTGATCCTTAATTAACATTCAATTCAATTCAAATTTATTGCCGTTCAAATAGCACCAAAGTGCCAAGACAGAACAGGAAGAGGTACACAAAACAAAAGATTAACATAATAATAATAATAATAATAATAATAATAATAATAATAATAATAATGTAAGAACGGCAGGGAGAGAACAGACAGCCAGGATCAGCTGAGAGATCAAACCCCTTGTTGTCCCCCTACAGGCGTAAGCCCAAAACGGGGTTAATGAAACACAAAAATAACAACTAGAATACAAAGAAAAAAAAGACACAAACAAAAAAAAATGATTAATATTAATAATAATATAGCAACAAGAGGAGAATCCCACCAGAATAATCTAGTCGGGAAGAGCCCAACGTTGTCCCCAAAGGCCAGAATGCCCAATCACGAGGTTAATGATAACTTCACAAAAATAAACTGTAAAATTAAGATAAATTAATACACAACAGTAAAAATACAAAAAAAAAGAGATGAGGAGAAAAGAAAACCCACACACACAACTGAAAGACAGTTACCCAAACAAACTAATAATAATAATAATAATAATAATAATAATAATAATAATTTTTTTTAATAATAATAATGATGAAGGATTTGTGAAATCCGAAATGCGCATCTGAGGAAATAAAAAGAATTGATGTGGACTAGTGTTTTCTTTGTTCCATTTTTTAATAATAATGATTTTAATAAAAGACAAAACAATTCAACATTATACAAAATCCATACAAATCAAGATTCATCTTATTCACAGATATTATTATCATTATTAATAGTAATAATAATAACAATAATAATTTGTTCAATTCACTTCAAAAAAAAAATTTCCACAAATTTTACAGGATTCATATATACATCAGAAATTTTGATAAAAAAAAAAAAAGAAAATTCAAAATGTCATAGAGCAAAGCAAAATTCAAGCTTCAGTGAATTGTAAAATAAAAAAAAAATAAGATACAATAAGACTCAATAAAATAAGGATTTTTAATCCTCAAATAATTGTGTAAACAAAGGACAACATAAGGTAAACAAATTAATATATGCGGGTTATATGTAGTTTTTCCATAACATAAAAGAATTTTTTATCAATTTAAATGTTGTTAAATGCAAAATCCATTTGGGCAATTTATTGAACAAAGTAGGAATATAGACTTGCCGTGTGCGTGCTCCATAATTATTTAATGTATTTGGTGTCTTGAAGGACATACCATTTCTAAGGCTGTATTCCGTATACCTTATACGAATTATTCCGTATACCAGAATAATAATAATAATAATAATAATAATAATAATAATAATAATAATAATATGGTAAAATTATTAATTCAATCTCTCTCCTAAGCATTATAGTAAATCAGTAGTATATTGCTGTTGCTTGGAAAGTTCTTTTTCTTTTTTGTCTAGTCCATGCACTTTGGATTAAGCTTTAACACTGAAATCGTTTGATACGAAAATAATGTTAACTGTACATTACGTTTATGTACACGGGAAGAGGGCGCAATTCATTGTTAATCTTTAGGCGCTTATTCTTTAGATTGAATCCCATTCACTAGGCTACAGAATTTAGTCGAAATGATATTGAATGTGTGCACTTGTCTATTCATTGATTCATCTTGATGAGGACACTGCGATTTATATCCAGTTTCTTGAAGAAAATCATGTTCTCCCTTTATAACATCTTGTCCCGTGAAAATTTGGTATTTGAAGTCCAAAAGGGCTTCAATTACACTGCAATTCTCTTCGCTCTTAGTTCTCGTTTGCGTCATTAAATTGGCACTCGTCTGCGTTGCTATTTGTCACGTGAAAAATTGAAAGTTTTAATTTTTTTTATATGTCCGTTTTGTTTTATCCAGCAATCCAAATTGCGAAGAAAGAAATTGGGAAGATTGTGACAGAAATCTGAAATCCTCCAATTCGTGATTACCAATTCAGATTATAGCTTTAGATCGGTTTATAAAAAAATTGTTACTCTTATAATTCCCTAATATGAAACCCATCAAATAAGACTGAAGACATTTAACTGTGGTTTATTGCTCAGATAAAGACGATTAATATCTGTGAATCGTCTTGAAATTATTCAAATGTTTTATTCTTAGATCAAAACAATTCATATTCAGAACAAGCTAGTATCTTCACTCATAATTCAAATTTCATTTCTATATACAAACATTTCTAAATAAATGTCTTTATTTATTTATTCGTGACAGTTTATACAGCGACTAAACGAAAACATTTTAATTTGATTTCATTTACGAGATCAGGTTTCAATTTATACTAAATTAAGAAGGCATCAAATAATTATTCTTCCATATATGAATGTGTATTATTATATTATCACCATTGAATGCATTGACTAGTTCATCGGAACAGTTTTTTGTATCTTTTACGAATGTAGCAAAAGCAAGATAGAGGTTGTTATACAACCTCTGACAATTAAGTTCGGTGAATGAGTTCACACAATAAAATGCAAAACAGATAGATCCACATTTACTTTATTGTCCTTCGAAATAATCACCCTGGAAGGCAAAACACCTTTGGGATCGGGTGTATAAGTCCTGAAAGCTCCTTAGGGATGGCTTTAAGTTCACGTGTCACATTTGCTTGAATGTCTGGAATGTCCGCAAATCTGTGTCCCTTTAAGGCCCGTTTCAGGCGTGGGAACAAGAAAAAGTCTGCCGGTGCCAAGTCTGGTGAATAAGGTGGATGAGCTATGTTGGCCAGAAACTGTTGCACGATTACGGCAGTGTTCCTCTTTGATCCATTATCAACAGTTACGTGCGCACGCTACACCTTCAACTGAAGAAACGAGCATCTGCTAAACCATTGCACGCACAAACGTGACCTGTCTGAACTTGCTTAAACAATGACTGGGCTTGTATTCACATGCATTGTTACTCGCGTAAAGCTCGCACAGATTAGGGTGTGACGTCATTCACCGAACTTAATTGTTATAGTTATTTATATATGTATTCTTTGATGATGACCTCTTAAAGTAATACTGACAAAAATTGGAAAAAAAATTAACCACAGTTCACAATTACAAATAGAAAAGAGAAGGAAAAATTCCGCGACCTGGACTCAAACCAGGAACCACGCACATTGCTGGCACCTCTTTAATCAATTAAGCTATCGCGGACATGAGCCGCTAAGCTTTTGCAATTTATTCACTTGGACTTCCACGTAGCGACTAATGTTGTTGAATTCAGTAGTTGAGTTTTTCTTCAAATTAAATCAAGACTTGGAAATAATTACTGAAGTAGAAGTTGTAGTGAAACTGAACATTTTTTTACAGAAAATTGGAGAAAAGAATTTTTCACACAGTTCTTGCCGTTGGTAAGATCTTTTCAGAATATCCTGTAAGATCGGTTGCGAAATCGTATCATGAGCTGCCACTTTATTAGGTACACCTCTGTAAAAGCGTGTTGTACTTTCATTATCCCTCAAAATTGACTGTATTCGTTTGGGAATGGATTCAACGAGATGCTGAAAACGTTCAACAGGAATGTTGGCCCATGCAGACATGAGAACTTCACGCAATTCCCGGAGATTCGAAGGATGTCCAGGCCAGGAGCGAACGGTTTTTCCTGCATCCCAAAGATGTTCAGTGGTGCTGAGATCTGGAGACTGAGCTGGCCACTGCATCAAGAAGAACTCATTCATGTTACTGAAACCAATCCATGGTGATTCTAGCCCTGTGTGCTGATGCATTATCCTGCTGGAAGGAGCCATTTGCGTGCAGATAAACTGTGAGCATGAAGGGGTGAACTTGATCTGCAACAATGTTTATGTAAGCTTTGGCGTTCAAACCACCGTCTAGAGATATTAGAGGATCCAATTCATACCAAGAAAACACTCCCCACACCATTACTCCGCCTTTACCACCTTGAAAAATCCGCATCAGGCATGAGGGTTCATGGCTTCATGTTGTTTTCGCCAGGTTCCAAGCCTTCCATCACATGATACAGCAGGAATCGGCAATTCGTCTGACCAGGCAACCTTTTTCCAATCATCAATGATCCAATCTTTGCGCTAATATGCCCACAGGAGGCGAGCTTTCTTGTTCTTCCCGAAAAGTATTGGTATCCCAGATGGTCTTCGGCTTTAGGAACCCATTGGAGCCAAGTTGAGACTAGTTGTCCGTTTTCTGGCTACCTGGGTTGTGATGAGCAATAATTTGTGCGATTGATGCCTTTCTGTTTTCGCGCACAAATATTGACATTCTTCTCTTGCCTCTTTCATCAACAAGGGTTTTTCGTCCACAAGAGTCACGATGGCTACATGTTTTTTGTTCCTTAACCTACTCTCGATAAAAAACCTTGAAGCTATGGTAGGTGAAAAGTTCAGGAGAGTCACCGTTTCTGAAATGACATTCCAGCTCGTCTTACACTTACCTCCATGCCACGCTGGAATCCGTCAGATCACCGTTTTTCCCCATTTTTGCTATGGTTTCACGCTTCACTATCAGTAGAAAAGTTCCTTCAGATATTTAAACCGTGATTTGTGATCATGTGACATGCAAATCGGGCAATCACTCAATTTGCGTATTTTGTGAGGTTTACCTAATAAAGTGGCAACTCTGTGTATTTTAGCTAGAAATTATACAGTCTTGGAGAAACAAAACTTTTAACATCTTGAGCTTGTAAATTCTTAAATTAAATAGTTTTTAAATTTAAATTAACGTTTTCGGATTCTCTAAATTAGTATAAAAATTTCATTTCAATCGTTGTTGATTTTTATTTATATATTGTAATAAGGATAAAAAATTGTTGCAGATTCGTTTTTTTAATTACACTGGGCAACAAAATTTCAATCAGTTTCTCTTGGCGGAATTAGAATACAAATGGCGTTTATTATAATAAGGGATACCTAAATCATATCCTGACCTATGTACACCTCGACTAGATTCGCTCGAATACATGCTCTTGAAAGACTGAGATACTAATTCAGATTTTCTTCGCAATTCTGAAGGCAATTGAAATAGTCTAGCTCTACTTAAAAAAATTATGAATTCCATTTTCGAGAATGAAATCGTCTAGCTTTATGTGTACGAAATGTCTACAGAGAAATACATTGATTATCCTAATCTCTACAGACAATGCCCCAATAATTCCACCAACTTAAGGAAAATGAACAATATTTACCTTAAAAAAGTGTATGTAAATGAGTTTAAGGGAGTGCTTCAGAAATATACTTCCGCAATCGATATTTTTCACTGAGTGAAAAATTTTGAACATTCACGTATTTCCATCCCGCATTGTAATTTTCTTCACAAGTTTCAGTTCCTGTTTTTTTTTTTTTTTTTGCTTTTTTCCATCCGGGGAAAGTCCCGTCCTAAGGGAGAAACCGGGGAATCACCGCCTCGATAACACGATAAGACAAACTTCTCCACATTTTTTTTCGTGTAAATTGACGTTTACAATTTCGCAAACGTTATTGTAAGGAGCATGTAAGCAACGAAAAAAAAATTTGAACGATGAAAAGTATTTGATGAAATTGTAACAAATCCCTCGTACTATAAATTTAGAAGTATATTTACTTTCAGTGCATTAAATTTTATTTAAATAGAATCTGAAATATTTTTAGAATTAAATCTGTTAACTTTTCATACGCTATATTTAGGGATAGGGAACATAAGTTTCTTACTGAAGCAACAAAATTTGAAATAATAAGGAAAAAAATCCGTTGAGCACTTTAGCGTTGAGTGCCATTCAGACTTTGATACTTGTTAAATTCGTTGATACATTCATACACTTAACGACACTTTTGATATTTGGGCATTAAAAAAGAGAACAAAAAAATTTCCGATAGCGAATTCCATTTTTTTTTTCTTCTTCTGAAACTCATTCTCATGATTCGATTAATAGAAGATAAAAGAATAATTCATTCTTGTCATTAATTTTTTGTCCCTGAATTATCAGGCATTAAAAAAATAAGACAATTTCTATCAGTTTTAATTGAATTTAATCATCAATTGAATATTAAAATTAAAACTATGGAGAAAAAAATGATTTAATTTCAAATTTAGTAAGTGATAAAATTTAAAAATCAGATGACCTCATTTTCTTTTTATTGTACTTTGTAAGTAGCGGAAGAGTGGAACAGTCCGTCTATCTTTCCCTTTTATATTTTCTATGTTTTTTTTGCCGTATCTAATCATGGGCATGTACTCCTTCACTTTTTGTTTTGATTTTCATTGACCTATTGGGGTCGGAATTACGGGGTTGGGAGTTAGAGGGGACCAGCTGATCTATATGGTATATAGGCAAGTAAAGGAATGAAATTCGGTGTGCAAATTTTTCTAAGTAGATTTATATTACTATGAAGTTTGGACTAAATTGGGTCAGTGGGGTCGGAGTTGTGGAAGTAACAATCATGTGGTCTTTAGAAAAACTAACACAAATGGCAACAAATCATTCGATCGGAAATGCGAGAAATGAAAGAAGTAAGAGCTCTTTTTGTTTTCTACATACCCTCATTCTTCGGGGCTTTCCTATACGCTCCTCGAGGGATTAATTTGTTATTTTTTAAAATTAAGATTCATGTTTTGCATTTTGTAGTGGTTAAACTATAAGCATCAAGTCAAAGAGCCCAAAACTGTAAAAACTAGAGCATAAAAAATACAATTCCATAATAAATTGAAGGAGAATTGCATGTTGAATTCTTTTATTATAGAATTGTTTTCTAAATTCTTGTTTCTGACAATTGGAAGGAAGCTTTAAATATCTATTGATTCAACATTTTTCTTGTTGAATAACACTGCTCTGCATGATTTTTGATGTTTTGGAAAATACTTATTTTTCTTAATTATTTTAACATGTAGATTTCGAATTGAAATCCTTTTTTTCTCTATTCCGTAGCATTTGTTTGATATTTTATGTTGATGACTGCTATTTCTGCATGGTAAACATTGGTTACAATACAAAAATTAAGAAGGAAATTGTTTATCCAAATTTACCTTCTGCATTGAGACCCGTACCTCACGATGACAACATTCCTGTTCCAGTACCACACCATAATGTGGACTCCATGGCAGAAAGTGAGTTGAGTTCGGAAGTCGAAGATGACATGGATACAGATACAGCAAAATATATTTCGAACAATCTAGAAATTGTTCAAACGTTTTCTCAAGCAGAGCTTGATCTCTTCGGACAATCTAGATCTCATTCGAGACTTAGATCTGCCAAAAATCTCTGCAGAACTTCTGGGATCACTTTTGAAAGCCAAGAATTGCGTAATTTGTAAAGCTGATTAAATTTTGAATTTGGTTAGTAAAAATTCTGACACGATGGCCTAATTCCTTCAACAGATTTGAAATCAGCATGTCAAATTTGTATAAAATCACCTTTTAAAATAAAAAAACATCTGAATTTTTTTTTTAAATGCATAGCTATGTAATCGTAAAGAAATCATGCTCGTGACAATTACTATTTCGGGACTGTTTTAGACTCAGGTTGTATAGTAAGCTTAACCCTTAATTGCAAGATTTTTTAATTCATGATTTAAAAATTATATTCAGTGTTGGTATTAGACATTAGGAAAAATAGTAAAAAAATTCTACGCTAAAGTTTATCCTCCAAAAACTAGAATTTTGTCCATGTTGCATAAATGCAACACCATGTGCTAAAACTGTTGAAAGAATTAAGATATGAACAAACGGACTGCACTATTGTTTTCCTTGGGAAATTTTAGCCCGAAATCTTGTGCCCCATGACCCCTTTCTCATTTAAAACCTACGGTGACTCCAACATGGCAGCTTTCAGGATAGCCGCCGTCTTGGTCGCGTATTTAACAATATTTAACAATGATACATGAGAACTGTAACCGCTGTTGTTTTATCCAATCCATATTAAAAAGTATATATAAAATAAAATATTTAAAAAAATAGATAATTAGTGCATATTTTATTTCCTGATAAAAAATGTAAAGATAAAAAAATAATTCCTTTCTTAAAATTTTAAATAAATACATAATTAAAAAATAAAAAAAATTGTTTTTTATATTCTTTGAATGTTTATATATTTTTAGCCATGTTAAAAATGTAATTCGCATCTTAGAGTTTTATAAATTCCTCCATCTCTTTGTTCCGGAATGGATAAAGCAACAGCGGTTGTAGTTTTCATGTACCATTGTTAGGTTAGGATTCAGTCACCTGCACCATATGATTTCCCTTTAGGCTTAATATGTACCTACATAGTGGTTGTCCGTCAATTTCCACAAATACGAATTGTTTAATCGGTGGTAAGGGACTTACAGCTGTGAAACTGTTCATTTAATTCTCACTAGTGGCTGTGAAAAATGTTTTCTTTCTGTTATTGCAGAAATGCAACAAGATGCATTTAAGGGTTAATTTAAACAAACTAAGGAAATAGTGAAGATTATGTGGATAGTAGATATGTTAAACTTAATGATAAATAAATACTCTTTAACCACAACAAAGATTAAGTTGAAATAATACAACCTGGTAAAGCGCTTCCAGATTTACCAGGTTGTATTATTTCAACTTAATCTTTGTTGTGGTTAAAGAGTATTTATTTATCATTAAGTTTAACATTAAACAAACTAGATTTTGGTTTCGGACCTGCCATACCGGATTCGTATAATAATATGATATTAAGTCAATAATTCAGGATTTCTGGTCTGCTATACCAAAATAAAAAGATGTAAAAATTATTTTCTTTATACACGATACGCACGACAATAGGTTGAGTGCCGTAGTAAATGTTATCACAGTATGCAAAACGTGCCCACATTCGCCGCAGTAATCGTCCTCTAAGTCGGCATCTGTTACGATAAACGTTTGCGCTAAACCACGCTAAAATGATCTCGCGTTTTACAGTCTGGGTACATGAAATACGTTGTTTGCGCTCCATTGAACGTGGTGTGATATATCAAGCTCAAATGTGTATAGGCCATTCTTTTTGACAGAAGCAAGGCAGGACCTAACCCATCTAGATAATGTTACAAAATTTCTTCAATTGCTTCACAAAAGAATGAATATATCTTCCAGTAAGTTGGAGTTCCCCTGCATTACCTTGGAGGTGCGGGAATTCCTAAACGGCACATTCAGTGATCAATGCGATCTTGTAGAGCATGGTAGAAGTGACTAAGATTGTGAGATTAGTTCAAGCATGGGTAGGAGGGAAGTTGGCAGAGAGGATCCTTACCAGGTGACTGATATAGTCCATCCAGTCTTAATTTCTGTGGGATGTAATGGGAATGTGTGGAGGAGATGAGCCCATTCTGTCCCCTGCCCAACCCTGCCACCTAACACCTCCTGATTTCTTTCTGTGAGGTTTTACCAAAATCACCGTGTTTTCCCAACATCCATCCTCAATGGCAGACCTGAGACAAAGATCCAGAAGCATTTCAGATGATTAAACCGGCAATGCTGCGGAACACATGGAAACGGAGCAATATGAATTGTTCAGGGTGCTGACATTTTTCTTGATAGATCAAGCAGCAATCTCCCGGTCGCGCCACCCCGTGCCATGCAGAAAGTGTGTATGCGTTGGTCTTCGTCAAAAAATAATTTAATCATGTTTTTCTTTTTCTTTTTTTGAGATGCAAACAATTTTAACACTATCAAATACCGGGACAATTAGCGTCCCGAATAAATGTTCCGGGATATTGGGACAACTTGTGAAAAACTGGGACTGTCCCGGGAAAACAGGGACGTCTGGGATCCCTACAATAAGCGATTCTCCCTGAGAATGTGAGGATGGAAAGTTGACTGAAATTGTCGGCGCAGTCCGCGAAGGAGAATTGAATTACCGCTATATTTATGCATTAATCTACCCATCACTCTTTAAGACCTATATAAAATTTTATCACTTGCGGCTTGTGCTATCATATCAAATAATAGACCAAGCACATAAAATTTTACCTCTCGGTCTGTAGACATGCCGAAGTTGTAGAGCCGTTGATTTACTATGAATATGTCAATAGGGAATACGAAAGTTAAATATGCGAGTTGGTTATAAAACGTATCGTATGAGGCCAGAATAGGGTTCAACGAAAATAACGTAAGAAAATGGTAATTTTTTATATCGATCTATAGTCTACATAAGGAATTTGAAAACTGTAATTAGTGCTTTCTTTAATTCAGAACTTTTTCCTATCTAAAATTGTAATCTGCAAAGGTTGAAGAATTTTTATTATTTACAGAAATTAGTATTCTAATCGTTTAATTTGCTTTATTAGCGGATGAAGCTTTATTTAATGCGACATTTACATTAAATGTCGGAACAATATGATTTAAGTATTCTATCAAAAACATGGTGAAACAGAAGTTTAATATATATTCAAAGGAGTTTAATATATCCCATATACAGGGTTACAGGGAAAGTCGACCTAGATATTTAAGGACGTTATTATTTAGGTCGTTGCCGATAGATTTGGCCCTATAACCTACTATCCAAAAGTTAACCGTTTTCTAGATGTGTGACTTTTAAATTAAAAGAAAATATCATTTTTTTTTGCTCTAATTTCAACTTTTTTTAATTTCCAGACTCTAGGGTCCAAATTTTTTGCTGTTTTTACGTAGGGGATATGCCAGTTTATAAAAATAAATAATAAAACTTGAAACAACTTTCATGTAGATGTTTTCACTAACAAGGGAACCCCCACATAGCCTAACCGTTTTAACAATGGAATCCTTGTATCGCTATGTATGCTGAAATTTTTTCGTTTTCGTGGTTTATTTTGAAAGAAACACAATTTCGCACTCTTATTTTGCAAGCATCTATAGTAGCTTCAGATGAGTAACATATTTCAATTTGGTGGAAATCTGTGACATACATGTTCGAGGGATTCCCTTGTAAGTGTTCCCAACTTTGAGCACGTTAATTAAAAAGAATTCTATGGAAGTTATCCTGCAAATTATTTTAATAAATTCTACGTCTTTTAACTATCCAAAAAGGTACATGTATAATACTCTCAGTTAAGTAGGCAAATCAAGCACAAAATGACAGAGAAAGTGGTCCCAGACCGCAAAGAGTAAATGTTAATTTAAAAGTCACATATCTAGAAAACGGTTAACTTTTGGATAATAGTTTATAGGCTCAAATCTATCGGTAACGACGTAAATAATAACATCCTTAAATATCTAGGTCGACTTTCCCTGTAACCCTGTATGCATAGCTGTATAAAAAATGTATATACGTAGTAAATTAGACTTATGGTGGATATTGATATAGCGGTTTCACCTTGTTTTCTTTTACATACTTTTCATAAAACAAATATTAAATTCATTTATCGCTATTCAAAGGAGATGGAACAGTTATAAAGTGCACATTCAAACAATAGCAAAATGGGCTTGTGTGTGAACCATTTCAGGTGTGATAAATTTCCAGCTAGCAATTTATCAAGGCCGAAGACATTGAGAATATCTGACCACTATTATTATTGTGATACTAACACAGACTGAAACAATTTCTCACGAAATCCACCTTCAAAAATGAATAAATACGTTCAACTCGTGTCGTTTTCCATTTTGTTTCTGTTGTAGGCCGCCTAATTTAGAAATACTTCTATATTGTTTACAAGATCATGACGTAATTGAATTCTGCCTTACTATTTCTGTTTCTAACGAGTTAAAATTTATTAAGATTGTTAATAATTTTTCTCAAAAATGACATGAAACTGAAATGTGATTTTCTTTGTCTTTTGTATAAATGAGACTAAAATTTGAATGTTTGCTTGATTCAGTTCCGTTTAATTAGCTTATCTGAACAATTAAAGAAATAATCGGATTTTGTTTAATGTTCAACTTTAAAAGGAAATTCTCATCAAGACGAGCAAAGAAATTTTCTGATGATTGGTTTATTGAAATTTTTAGAAATGCAAAGCTACATTGTATTGATTATCGTAAGTCTAATCATAATTATTTAATCATAGTTATACCTCTGGATTTCATTAATATGGCAACTATATTAGTCAAACTCTTCAGCTGTTAGCCTGTTTTCATTTACATGAGATTCTATTGCCCGTTACACATTACAAAATGAGCGAAAAAATTTCTTCTCGTATTTTAATATGAAGAATGCATAATAAAAGTACATCAATATGAGTAAATACAAGGCCTTTCAGTCCTTATACACAAGAACCTTCTTCAGGTTTTTTTTTCTTGAAAGTAAATAACACAATAAAAGGAAATGGTAATTAAGATAAAACCATCTTATTTACTTTCAATAAAAAAAAACAGAAGAAGGTCCTTGTGTATAAAGAATGCAGTTTAACACTAGCCTCGCTGTATATAATTTGCAGTTTGCATTGATTATTTGCTTTTGAGACAGACATGCAATGTATTTAGAATTAATACACAGCGCCAGGGAGGATGTTAATAGGCTACAAAGTTGAGTAGTTGTTCAAATGGAGAATATATTTAGGCCATAAAATTTCCGCGGACAAGATTTTAAGTGCGGTATTCGAGTCGCCTTCTCCGTGGACGTAGCTCGTTTCGCAATGTTATTATAGGCTATAAACTTTTAATGTATACAATCTAAATGCTAAGCCTTCATATCTAATAAAATATTTTCATTAAAGCTCGCAACTTTTGGCGTTTTAGTTTTATTAGCAAATCAACGCTTGCTTAGAATTCAGATTAATATTCATGAAAAGTCAGCGACACTCGCTAACATATTTCTCTGGTTTAATTCTTATAAATATTAATGTCGTGTAAATTAAATTTGTGGCGATATTTTATTGTAACGGGTAATAGTTCAGTTCGAAAATAAGTATTAAACATAAATCCAGTAAATATCTTATAGGGATAGGAATTGTGAAAGTCTTTTTATTCAAAAATCTCAAAATGATTCTAACATATTAAAATGAAGTTAGTAATAGAAATATACGACAGCCAAAACGTGAACACTAGGATAACACCAAATGAAGAAAATGGTTTCCAAATTTATGTGGAATATTGGTTTCTTTTCTTCGTTTGGTGTTATGAAGTCAGAAATTATCACTCTTTCAAATATTATGTAAAAAAATGGCGGTTTTTTTTTGGTATGAAAGAGTATAAATGAATAATATTAGGTTTGTTGAATATCTGAAAACTCATTTTGTTAAGAGTATTGGCCACAGCATAGATCTGTTGTCGCCTGTATAAACTAAATTAAATTTTCATTGCGCAAAATGCCATTCGAATCTGTTAATAAGTTATTATAATAACGTCCATTTACAGTACATTATTTTTATGCTTAGAGTTAATTTTCGTCCTTTAGAATTTATTAATATCTGCATTTAACTCGATTTTCTATTTCACGAAAATTTTTATTTTTTGTAATTCTCATATTTTTTAACTGTATTCTTTTATAAAAATCAATATTAATCTGACTTTTCTTTTTATGTTATTTATTTATTAAGTATCATAAATTTAATATTTGAAGATAGATTAAGATAAATCATTAGAAATTCTTCAACGTAACAAAATGTCAACATTTCACCATTCACTATGAAATGATGTAAATGTGGATCTTTACTTGTCTCTCGTCGTCCGTATTAAAATTGAGAGGAAAATTTTGTTTTTCATATTACACAGTTATATTGTATAGAAGAGGAAAGAGTATCCATAAAAAGGAACCTTCAAGAAAATTTTGATTTTTCAGTATTTCTATTTCAGTCTCTCTCTCTCTCTCTCTCTCTCTCTGCAATAATGTTGTTATGAATTCTTAAGGAGTTTGAACAAATTTTATTGTCTTTGAAAAATTCTTAACTTGTGATGTTGCAGCGTATTTCATTTGCATGTAATTGTATCACGAACTGAAGTAGAAAGGCGTGCACGCACATGTGGACATAATACGACACTCATTTGCATGAGTATCTTGGACTTCAAGGAATATTCAAATTTACACGAACTTCAGCAAAATTTAAAAGCCGTAACTTGATCAAGGATCTAAAGAAAAACTTCTCTGATGCTCGCCCGCACGCACACACACAAACAAATTCGCTCACACAGATATACGCGAACATTTTTTTAAATATGCGATTTCGTAAAGTGAGATACAATGGATATGTATTGAAATAAATTTAAATAACTAGATAAAAAACAAACAATTGGAGAACATCCCATTACCACCGTCTGTGTAGTTAAAGCTAAAAGTCTTCCATTACGAGATTGTGGTGGAGGTTTCGAACTGGATTTGAGCAGTTAGATAATAGGTTGCTCTTCCTTGAAATCAGCCCACCCACCTATCACCTTTATCACTCTTAGGGTGGGAAAACTAGATTTGGAACACACAATCCACCTCCACACCTGCACGTATGTCGAGATTAAGAGCATTCGGCGAATGATGAACTTCCAAATAGCGGAAGAGCATACTCTTGGTAAGTTTGTCGATTTGTTGACCGTTTCATGCTTTTTCTCAAGGTGATTGTGAACAATATCTTTTCTAATATAAGGCTAATATTAGAAAATGTTAATTATTATTAATTGACTTGATAAACCCTATAGCTTGCGCAAACGAAAGAAGAGACCTATCAGAATGTTTTCTTATCGATTGCACAGTCAAGAGGTTAACGAACAATTTGGCGGACGAATCCAGCAATGATGATTGCGATCAGATAGTCCTTACCAATGGGAAGCAAATTTCGTAACTGATTCAATGCTATTTAGATGTTATTGAAAACAGCGCCAATGATCTGCAGCGTTTGGGACATAGGTTAATCGGCTGTTACGTCGAACCCCTCCAATAATGTGGCTGTTCTCCCTTTTAAATGGCTGTTATGTACTTCTCCATTTTATTTTCACTTTCCTCTTTATAGTCTCTGCATGTTTTCGCTCAAAATGTCTTGCTAAAACTTTTTTCTCCGTCAAAAATAATTGGAAAAATAACACAAATTCACATGCACTGGCAGCAGTTTCTAACAGTTGCCGCTTTCAGATTGAAAATAAAGTTCTTTTTATATCCGGGTTGAAGAGTAAAGGCACGGAATAACTAATACATTAGTTATTCCGTGATAAAGGAGTTAACGTTTCATGTCCCAGCCGTTAGGATTGTTAGATGTATTCGCTTCCCGTACTCCCTAGTCTTTATGATTCCCCCTTCACTGGAAGCCAGAAAACCCTAACCGATCAACTTATGGTTGTATCTGATTGGCTTTCGCTACTTCCGCTCCTTTCTTTCTGAAATAGAAGTAATTGGAGTTAACATGGTGATTCGTCCTGTTCCAAACAGCTCAGACTTAGAAGTCAGAATTCCCAAATGTATTTAAATTTCTTGATTAACTTAATTTATTATTTTATTTATTTCTCTATGAGTCACTGTTAATTCTAAATAGCACTGGCAGCATCTTTTATTTCGTCCGAAAGTAAAAGAGGAATTTGATAAATGGATGTGGATAAATTTACTCTAAGGAATGTCAAAATTGGTTTATGTATTAGGGTAAACCTATAAAGTAACGTCCCCAGGATGGCGGCGGCCACGAATAATAGGAATAGATGAGGAGTTTATGAAATAATTTATTTCAAATTTGCCCATTTATTCCTGATAGTAATTTATGAAGTATAAATTTCACAAAAATTTTTTTATAAACACAAAAAAAAACAATAATTATTTGCTCTGGATCAGCAGTTTTTATTACAGCATTAAAAAAAGACGAAATTTAAGATATTCAAATTGGCAATAATGCAGTGATGGGAAATGTGAACGAACTATTTGAGAGTCTGAACAAACAGTTTTCTCAGTAATACAGAGTGTCCCAAATTGATGTATACACTCTTTGAAACGTTATAGCTCAGCAACGAAATGAGATATAAATTTAAGGTTTGTTCTGTATGATCCAGACGGCGCTGGAAAACCATAGCAACACGTTCATTGTTGTTCATTTGTTTAAGCTTATAAACCAAACTGGCGGGATAGGACGAAAAGGAAGTGTTACGGAGTTCCCGCCTTATGTGCTACGCCACAAACACTGACGAAATTAAGAGAACAGATTGAACATCCCATCAATGATATTTCATTAGCTACAATCCAGTCGATATATCGCTCTGTTCGACGTCGGTGTTGGAAGTGTACTGTGGCAGAAGGTGGACATTTTGAACATGTACGGGCTTAAGGAAGTTTAAGGAATAAAATACAAAAAAACCCATATATTTCTATCTCATTTCGTTGTATAGTTTACCTATGTTTTGGAAATGATACAATACAGAGAAATACAATGTTAAGGTAAATTTTAATTACGCAAATAATGCGCGAAACGAAATGTCAGTTTATCTTTTGTTATTTTCTTCTCGTATATAACTTGTATTTCCAGAAATTCTTAGAATAAACCACCAACAAATTATTCCAAAGCCCATGTTTTTATATTCATAGCCAATTACCAAAAAGTTATCTCAGGTCTTCTGGTTCGTAATTTTACATATTTACCATTTCTTATCGGCCTCGGTGGCTCAGCGGTTGCGTGATCGCCTCTGATGCCCGAGGACGACGAGGATTTTTAGGGGGAAATCCTGAGATCACGCACTTCCTTCGGAAGGGAAGTAAAGCCGTTGGTCCCGTGTAGTCGTTTGCCGGCTGCACGTTAAAGAACCCTTGCGAGGCAAAATTTGCGGCCCCTATAACGCCGTCCTGAAATGACCATACCAGTTGAAAAGGACGTTAATACCAAACAAACCAACCAACCAACCATTTCTTATTGTCTTACTATATGGCTTGGTTTCAATATATTTTACTGTTTCTTCTCATATCCTGGCCTCTTGGACCATAACGCGGACCATATTCTTTTTCATATATTCTTCTACGCTAAAACAAACAAAAAAAAGATGGTCTACAGGCGTTTACGAACTCTATGTACAAACTTTTAGGGGTGGTAGAGGACCTTATTTTGAATTTATTGAACATCTTTTGTAATTTTACAAATATGTAATATTTAACGAAAATTAAGCAAAAACTGTGGAATGGTATAAATAGAAAAACTTTCACCCTATTACTTTGAAAATCGGAATAAAGTGCATTAGGTCGTTAAAGATTACCTCTTTCTGTTATTTAATTTAGAAAAAAAAATGAAAATACGGTTTTTCTTTATTCAAATTTTTTGTGTGATTTGTTTTGGAGAATTGTGGATATTTTTCGGGTTTATTTGCACTCAAAAGATATGTAATGGAGTAAGAGCACATTATTGTTTCCATCGAATATATACAAAATGAATACGAGTCATTTGAACTAATCTTGCCATTTTCTTTTAGAAATGTGGTAGAAATAAAAGAACGAAATCTTTTATTGTCCAAACGAGATGAGTAGCTTAGAGAAAGGGCGAAATACAAGGTGGCCCAAACATAACTTAACCTATTCGTTTTGAGAACTGATAACGGTTTTATTATTGATTAGATTATAATGATATTTTAACATGTTCATATTGGCATAATGCGGAAATGTTTCCAATCATAAAACATGAAAATCAGGATAACTTGTAAGATTTGGCTATCTCTCGAGAGGGCTAGGGCGTAGGCTTTCTAGTACTCGAGTCTACTCGAGTCCGCCTGGTCGTGGGTTCGAATCCCGCCGTGGGCATGGATGTTTGTGTTTGGCCCGGGCTGCGTACCGATATAACTTGTGTAAAAGGAGTAAAATGACCTTAGTAGTTGACGCCAAAATTTCTAATAAACCAACCAACCTATCTTTCGCGTCTATCACCAAATTTAAGTCGTTAACGATATTGAAAACACCGAATTGCAACAGTGGTTATGAAATTTGCTCTGTCTCTTTTGTTGGAGTCTTTCAGGTCCCAGAGAGGAGTTGATCTCGTAAGATAAACCTGCGTTTTAGAAATCTCCATAATCCACACTCTAGCACCCAAAAAACTATTTAAACTAAATTGCATATTTTATGATTAGGAACAGTTCCGCATTATGCTAATATGAACATGTTAAAATATCATTATAATTTGTTCATTATTAAAACCACTGTTAGCTCTCAAAGTGATTTATTTTTGGGCCACCCTGTATGTTAAATTTCAAATCAACGTTAATGCGAAAGCCTATTTTTTTTTTATCCCCATAAACGACTCACAGAAATTTTGATCTCTTAAAGGAACTCTGTTTGATCCTCTGAGAAGGAATTTAAAAAAAAATTCATTACACCGTTTGACGTTAAAAAAATAAAAATTAAAAACAGACATTAAACCCGTTATATGCTGCCAAAGGACATAAAACTTGGGAGAGAAGCACAAGCTTTTCTGTGTTTATATATCCGACCCGTTTAGCCTCTTTAAACAATTCGCTTATGACTTGATATTAAATAATAAAAAAGAAACGTTTTATGTTAGAATTTTTCCATACTTTTCCCTTTACTTTAATGACGGTTTGCTTGGGTGTTCCCTTTGCGTGACTTTGGACGATGCAACTGAAAGAGTTTTCAAAAACAAAATAGAAAAAGGTATAAAACTTGAAGTAGAGGCTAAAAAACCGTTCCAGAACTCAGATAATGGTGACAAACATTAAATTAAAAGTTACCCATATTTCAATTAAATATTAGATTATTTGTTGCGACATTGCTCTAATGATGATGGTTTTAGGAACGAATGGAAGGGAAATAGCTAATCATAAAAAATGAGCGGAACAACAAAATGAATTAAAAGTTTTAATTTGTTGTTAACATATTTTTTACGATGATAAGAAGGAATTCTTGAAAATCTTTCAAGTTGAAATAGATTTATATTTTACGATATTTTAATGAAAAAATTGTTTCTATTAATTACTGAAATAAGAAAACTTTGCATAGCTACGCCGTTCGGTTCTCAGGCAGTCATCAGGTTTCATTAACGAACTTATGTAAGCATAGTTGATATTTCTTCAGTAATTAGTAAATTATAGTTTAATTGCAGTAATAATTGTGTCAGCCAATTACAAACTCGCCTACTCTCATATCTGGACTTCGGTTATTCTTGTTTACGCTAATGAATAACCTTAAGAACAAACAAAAATAACATTTACAGTAAACATAAAATAATAAAGACTTTCTTCAAGCATACTCATACAATAGTACGAGTGTCTGGTGACGGTCACAAATAAAAGTTACCTAGTCATTAATTGTAAAAGTGATAATAATTCATAATTGAAAATATTTTAACATTGTTTTGAATAATGTCCTGCATTGATTTTGCTTTACAACGTAAAGTGATATTCATATTTACCACTTCACCAATCGTTTGGGTAGTATTAAAAGTATTTGTTGCATTTAAAATTACTGTTGGAGAATGGATAATAATCAATTACAATAATTTACAACTCTACATTTCATTTTTTCAGTAGAATTTTAAACTGATTCCAAGGGGTTCAATTTTTTTTTTAATTTTAAACTGATTCCAAGGGATTAAGTATTTACAAAGAAGGATAAGATGTTTATAATTAAACAGTACGATAGAATTAGTTTCATTTTCACTGAAACGTATCGTATTAACTACATCTTCAGAGCAATGATTGATATTAATAATTTGGACAAAGAATCAGGTTCAAATTATAAAAATATGATAAAAAGTCAATCAGATTTAACAATTTTAAATTAGAAGAATTTTGATTGAATAAAACTCTAAAACTAAATCTGCGGTATTGCTTAATTAAAAACATCTTATCCTTCTTTATAAATTAATAAAGTGTTGGGTTGGAAGTTATTGTATTATTGCAATCTTTGTTGCCTGTTACCGATTTACAAGCAAAAACGAGCAGGATAGAGCAAACACTGTTAGCAAAAGGAACTCCTGAAATGGGCAACTTAACAAATGATAATCAGGTTTCGTTTAAAACAAACCACGAATTGCCAGATAGGGTTCCTTTGGCTATTTAAATTGGTGGTTATTTCTTTTAAAATAGAAAACGCATTAAATTAATTTTGTTGTTGGAGATACCAGACAAATCACTTGACTTTTGTCTCTCCCCATGAATCGTTGTATATTTCTTAATAAATAAATAAATTAGATAGCGTGTAAAGATAAAGTCTAAGAGACAGAAACTTTTAATTAAGTGTTAATTCGGATCTTTTGTGTCCATTATACGGTCATCCATGTATCTACAAGGATTTCGTTATGAATTGGTGAATCATAGGCATATCACCGATATTTGGATTACTTGGAACGCTGAAGGATATGAAAAATGCTTATAAATTATATCCATGTGTAATTTTTCAGCGCTGTTTTGAGGAATCTTCTGCGAAATTGCTAAATATCGAATGAAAATGTCCCAAGTGTTCCCGCAACATTTTGTTTTTATTGCAACTTCACATTTTTCCGTGAGGCAGAAAAATGTTTACAATCGTTAATCTCAGTAAATACGAAATTTATATGGGATATCGTTAGCGTCTAATGACATGTTTGAATTAATATGAAGGCTTTCGAAACATGCGGATATTGCGTGTTGAAATTTTAAAAATTTCTTTATTTCAGTAAAATAAGGGGGAAGTGATCTCTCTTCCTTTCTCCCCCCTCCCCCGCCCTTTTAACGCTCCTTGTCGTCCTTCGCATACATTCACCGGTTTGTTACAAAACAAGCGGCTGATGTACATCAGAGATGAGACTGAAGAACTAAAAGACCTTCACCGAGGTTGAATCTCGAGAAATCATTCGTTAAGATACCAGGTTTTTGCTTTTGTCTTACTCTTCGGGCATAAAAATGATTTAACATCTGAGGTATGAAGTATGATAAAATCCTCATGGACCCATCTTGAGTTATTCATCTACAATAATATACTCTATTTTTTATGTTCGAATGTATTACTGTAATTTTGATGAATGATGATAATGTTTCATGGCATTTTTAAACGACGTTTGCGTTCTCAATACTGACTATTGAAACGAACTCACGGACGTTATATAGGCGGTGACTTATGTAACCAAAGGAAATCCATGATATTATTTGACTGAAATTGTAATTTTTGCTAAAAATTATTATACTATTTTCAGTTTTATAAAAGAAACGAAAATTTGAAAGGATAAAATCTTAAAGAGTGGAAGCAAACTATAGGTATCATTCTTGTAGAGATGCCAACTTGTCGTTGAACGATTCTTGGATACAGCTGTAGATCAAGACAGCAGGTCTGACATTCTCTAATGACACATATTGATTACGACACTTCAAGTTAGGTTAGATTAGGTTAACTTGAGTTAGGCTAACAGTTGTCAAGGAAGTCTCCGAGAGAGTCTTTTTGGCCAGTTTTAGAGAATGCCAAACCTCCCATCTTGAAGCGCAAGTCCAGAATTTGCAATAACTGAAAATTACAATAACTGAAATTCCATGATGATCTCTAATACCCTCAATAAAAAAGCGCAACATGACAGTTACTATTGTCTCATATCGTGATTCCTTTATAATAGTTTTAACTTTACATGTATTTGCTTCTTATTAGAAATTTATCTTAGTTTCCCTTAAATTTTTATTTCTATTAACTTTTCGTTGCAGAAATTATTAAAGAATTATCCTTAAGATAACGGAACTGATAGCTAGCCTATATTTATTATTATTAAAATATTTACTAAAATCTCATTGCATATAAATTTGGAGTCCAGGGCAGAGTAAAAATGTTGCCAGAACAAAAAGTTCTTTCTGAACTGTCCGAATGAAACCTGAACGGTTAGCAGCCCTAATCTCCTTTACTGGTTAACTACTATGTTAACACTTGTTTTCCCAGTGAAGATGTTATTATGTGTAAACCTTGCGCAAAAAAATTCAAATTCGTTATTTCATGTGTAACATAACCCGATTTTGTAACTGGTACTTAATAAATTATCGAAGTATTTAATAAATCTGTGGTTAGTTTGCCCATGACTGCATGAGAACATGTAAACAGATCAAACTTTTAAGCATGGACAATCTCTAAAAAAATATTTTTATGAATGAAAAATAGGCCTAGAGGATGAAGATATAAACGGAATTGTATAAGCACAAATAAAATAATTGCGATAATAAGCAATTCATTCCGGTGCAGTAATTCTTAGCTTTGTATTTGATCTCCTTGCCTCTAAAGTAATTTCTATTTAAAAACCGCGTAAACTGAGATTCCAATGAGATTTCATTTTTCCACTTGACATTTATAAGCTTCTAGATGCGTATTCTTTACTGGATCAATCTGATTCCTATGAAGAACTTTAAGATGCTATTATTATTATTATTATTATTATTATTATTATTATTATTATTATTATTATTATTATTAAAAATTTTAGATGACTGCGTTATAATTTATAAAAGTCGTCTGAAATAAATATCATATGTATGGCGCAGAAAACTTATCTTTGTGGAATATAAATAATATTCCTCGTTTTTTTTTCTTTCTTTCTTTCTTCCTTTCTTTCTTTCTTTTTTTTTTTGTCCTTTTTTAAGATCTTGTACGCGAGATAATTTCTGACAAGATATTATATTTTGTCATTTGAAATTAAAAAGGCTTTGAATACCTATTTCATCATTCATCAAGAGAGTTTATTTAAGAAGTATTTCATTTTTTAAAAAGTTTTAAATGCAGAATTTTATCCTTTAGAAGGAAAAAAAAAACTGTTGATATGCGCGGAATGATATATTTCTCTGTCGTTTCCGATACTGTTGCTAACGGCGTGATCCGGAAAATGGTTACAAAGCATTTCTGCCCATTTTTACTGTTTGCATTATTCATGTTTAAAGAATGAAAGACGGAAATTTTTAATTTAATAAAGAACGAACGTGACCACGATCTTCTTTGTAACACGAATCTCCGAAGCTTCCTTTCTCTCATTGCTACAACAAAATGGATGTCGAAGATGGGGTTGGAGGAGAGTATAAAATAGAAATATAAATTAAGGATGTCAGTTATTTGGTCATGAGAAAAAAAATTATAAAATGGACTAAGTCGAGATGCTGAATTGTCTATATTACCGTTGTCTTGTTTAATAATGGGCTCGAAGAGATTGCCACTCCTAGACTCGTTGCTATTCACTTTTCTTTCCCCTCTATTTTTATTTCTAATTTTATTGATTTGAAAATTCATTTTCATTTCTTTTGTTTCTTGACCATTTCGCTTTGATGGTATGGCATTTCAAATATACCTTTAACACATGCGTTAAAGCGCGTTTTATCTTTGGCAGGATGTTGATTATCAATTTAAATTTTTAAAAATTAACATAATTAAAAATTTTATTTTTATATATGTCTTATACATTCTATTAAATTTTATATTGGAAGAAATTCCATCATAAGGGAATCGCTGTTTAGAATTTTATGGAGGAAATGTATGTTCAAAAACTGTACACTTAAAAAAAAGTCAGTATTAAATTAAAAATAGAAATTTAAACTAATTAAAAATATATTCAAAGTCTTATATTAATAATAGCATGCGTTGCTTAGCGTCCGAGCGTATATGTATATGAGCGCCCAAGCAATACAGTTGTGGCACAAAATGTACCAGTGAGTGAGCAAGAATCCCAATCAATCAGGCTACGATATTTTCGGGCATTAGCGACTTCAGTCAACGCTGCCATGCGTAGAATCACCATAGCTAGCATCAACTGTTTCACATAAGCATTTGTATGCCATGCATATTTACTTTTCTATTTAACATTATTTTGCGATATAAATATAAAATACGTAACATTTTTTCGCAGTAGTATCGTTTCTGCTCTGCGTTTAGACCTTTCTGTTCGTCTTTAATTCGCATGTTGTGAAGCGTTTCCACTCGATATATATTCATTCTTTGGGAAGTACTTTTTATTACGGATCTTGAACAAATCCGTTCTCTAGAAACCTTTAAGAAGAGGTTAAAAAAAAATGACTTAGAAACCCAAATTAAAGATATAATTCTGTCGTAAGTGTTAGTACCGTTTTTGTGAGCGATTGAGCAGTAAGCAGTATTAAATCACGTAAATTTATTTACACGTTATAATAGCACAGCGCCTAGATCGCTTAGCTCCTATATTTCAGAATTTAACTAGGCGCAAAGCGACGACTTTTAAAAACATGTATCGAATTTTATCAGTCGCTTATTTGAAAATCAGTATCACAATAAATGAAACTGCGCATTCGTTATTTTTTTTAAAATCGCCTCGCTAATTTGTAAAAATTTACCCTTTTGGAAAGTAAGAGAAAAATTACCGTAAATTTGAGATTAATATTCTTTATAGAACCGAGAAAAGACTCCTTATAATTATGAAAAACTCGATGAAGAATTTAGTGGGGCCCTAATAGAAAATAGCAACGGGGGAATCTGTCATTTCAGTTTTTCAATCTAATTCTGTGCAACGATTGTCAGACATTTCAATCTGTCAAATGTGTCCATTTTTTTCGGTTCATAACGTCAGATTTCAAATAGCTTTCGCGAGCATTTCATTTTCAGTTATTCACATTTGTTCTTAATCGATCGCCGCCAACTTCAATAATATTTCCCACATCAGACGTCAGAAACTCACTTCACTTTCTCGCTCCGTGTATTAAAAAAATTATTGCAATTTAAAAATAACCTGAAAAATAACTGGATGAAACCTCAACTAAAATCACAAACAAATTTTCCTACAGTTTTAACGTTTCTTAATGTATTATTCTTCACAATAAAGATTTTATTTACATTTACTTATTAACAGTTGTTGGTAGAGACCAAATTTTTCTCTCGCTGCATTCTACGGCTGTGTCTAAAAACCCGACCAATGCCGACTGCAACTGACTAAATCGAGATACGTTTACGATTGATCATGCTTGCCATTACTGATTTTGTATATCATAAGAAAGTATTATTAGTGTGGGGAAACGTGTCTGTCCGTCCGTCTGTCTGTCCGTCTGTCTGTAACTCTAACTCCTCCGAGGCTATGAAAGATTTTCAAAATCTGTTTTCGTCAGTCGATGAATATGGTTCATGGCACGAACCAATCACAAATATTATCTGAATCGGTTCATTGGCACGTGCACAAATGGTACCTCAATTTTCCCGCCAAGCAATTTTCAATGGGAAGAATATTAAGTAATATATCAAACAAATCGTAATGACGAGATAGAAGGGGTTATTCATTACTATTTTCTTCAGTCGATGAATATGGTACATGGCACGAACCACTCACAAAAATTATCTAAATCCGTTCAATAGCACGTGCACAACTGGTACCTTCACGACCCCACCAAGCAATTTTCAATGGAGAGATATATTAAATAATATATCAAAGAAATAATAATGACGAGATTGAAGAGGATATAAATTACTATTTTCGCCAATTAATAAATATGGTTCCGGTAATGAACCATTTTGAAAATGGTTGAAATCGAAACAATGGCACGTGCTCTAATGATACCCTTTTGACACCCTCAAATGTTTTCAATGCTAAAAAATGGCATGTAATATATCAAACGACTTGGATTGATGTGTCATGAATGAATATAACGTAAAATTAATGATAGTCGAAATTGGTTCAAGGTACGTGGTTAATGGATCATTATGGTCCATTAGAAACTTGCAATATTAATATAGGGCGGTTTAAAATATGGTTCCCGAATGGTTTAGTTTAACCTTTCGCGGTACTTGGTTATGTCATTCCTTAATGGTTTATTTTAAACAATAAACTAGAAAGTTAAAAAGGTCAAGCATGTAAAATTGTTTTTATACCATGCGATTTGGTCAATTGCCGTCGGCACTTTTACATATATTATAGCAACAAAGCCGCAAACATTTTTTCTTGTGAATAGGTAGATTTTCGGCTACTACGATGGTTTAATTTTTGCAAGAATTTGTGGGCAGTATCTTATTACATGAAGTCAGTGCAAGTCGGCCGACTAGCAAATAAAGAAGATAGCATATTTTCGTCCATTCCAACAACTCAAAAAATTTTTAACGACTAGCAAGCCAACTAAAATCAGAAAATGATTTAACGAATAAGCATAAGCCTATTTAATATCCAAGTAATAGAACAACAGCAGCAGGAAGTATAGGCGGACGGGCAGAAGATAAGGTAACAGGAAAAGACAATGTTATTCATGCTTGAGCGCACTGGGAAACTGTCCCTCCAGGCCCTGCACATACCCCCATATTCGGATGAACCACCAAAAACGAATGGCTTTTACAATGACGGTTTTACACATATTTCTGTTGACAATTGTTTATATAATATTATTATTAGATTTCAAGCATGACCTAGAATGGTCCCAAACCTCCATTGTTAATCCACCAATCACGAGTTTTGAGGACGGACGGACGGATGGAAAACGGAAGCAGATATTTTTTTTACGAATATTATTAGACTCTGAGAGTAGAATCCGTTCATGTCGAATTTATTGTCTTTGGAACGCTAGTCTGATTGCTTCAGCCGTTTCTTCATTTTTAGAAAAAAAAATGAATTTCCCTGAAAAGCCTTAACCAATTTCCATGAAAAATACGCCAATATATTGTTTAAGGAACCCTCTACGCATGTATTAAATTTTTAGTGATAAAAAAATTAAGATTTTCTTCTCTTGCGGAAGGGGGATATTGGGCGGGAGGGGGGGTGGGTGCATTAATCGGCTTGTTTTTTGTAAATAAGTTATTTACAAAAAAAATTCATCTTAATAAGAGGAGTCCGTACAAGTCGAATTTATTGAGTTTGTTTCTTAGATATGAAAGCTAGAGCCATCTCTTCATTTTTAGAAAAAAATATTTCTAAAAAGGCTTAACCAATTATCATAAGTTGTCAAGGCATAGTTTAAGGTATCCTCTAATAGTATATTAATTTCATTTGGTTCTGGGTTTGTTTTTTTTGCCATTTCCGAAGAATTAGCTACACAAAATTAGGCACATAAATACACAGGAACATGTGGATTCTCTTTTTTTCAAAATTTCAATATAACTTCTGTAATCATATTTTTAAGCCTATTTCAGAAAAAAAAATTGGAAAAACGAACACATAGGTTTGTGAGTGGTCGGTCAAAACTAAGCAAAAATTGGCGAAGGAACGACCGAATTCGCGAATACAGTAACGATGCTTTTAATGGTAATGCAATTCTCAACTGTTTTTTTTTTTTTGAAATCAGCTTAAAAACTCATGAATCGAAAAGATATGTTGAAAATTTTCGAAAAAATTTTTTCATCTGTACATGTATGACCAAATTTTGTGCAAAGAACTCCTCCGAAACGGCAAGCAGCAGATCTAGTAAAAATACGCGTTTCTTGAACTGTGCCTTGACGTACTTTTATGACAATTAGTGAAAATACTGAAGCTACCCAATGAGCAGTTAAGTGTGGGCAACTGTTGACCCAATCGTTCAGCAAGTCGCTGAGCCTATAATTGGAGCCAACATTTTGCTACTATCTGTACTGCAATTACCCAAGACTTTTTGTTCAGAGGGGGAAGCAAAAATAAATAGAATTTAATGGGTGGTACTTTAAAAGAAAAAACCCCAAAACTTAAGAGTAAACGTGGCTCGTTAAAAGACTTTAATTTTGGCTTAAAAAATTGCGATATTTATTTATAAAATACAAAAATTCTGTACAAAAGAATGTTCTATACAATTTGATTTAATTGAGGAATAGGCATTGCGATCTCAATTACAAAAGAAAAAATATTTCTCGGAATAAAATAAAGAAATACTTAAATGTACGTTAAATACAGCAAAACACTGTAACGAGAAATATTTAATCGCTACATTGAGCGAATTGAGATTAAATATAAAAAAAAAATTGAGACAGACCAATTCCTTATAAAGAATAAGGAAAAGAAATATCAAAATTCCCATTTAATGTCTAAATCATAATTAATTATTGATGAGAAATAAGAATTGAAATGTGCAGCATGGCGTCCCTTATGCGCGTTATTGTTGAAATAGCATTAAAAGAAATTTCATTATTACCTTATGGGTTAACCCGCAAAACAATGCTGCTCGGTAAAGAATCGTGGCTGCCGCGAGAAAGTGAGAAATTCAATAAGAAACTAAACATCGAACGGCAGGGTAGGAGTAATTTGCAGAGCATTGGAATGAAAATGATAAACGCCCTGCTGCAGGCTAGGAAGGACGTGGAGGACCAGAAGGAGGGGCGACTGGTCAAGCCAGAAGCTGGAAGTGGTCTGTCTGAAATAAAAAAAAACAAACAATAACCACGGAAAGAATAGTGGGACACACGTCCTCGTGATCACGAAAATTATTCGCGAGGGACAACTAGCTGCAGACAGTGATAATCACGTGGAGATTTTTTAATTAAAACAATATATACTCAACAATCACTGTCTGCAAACCAGTAAAAAAACTTAAAGAATAGAAAAAATATAAGCTTAAATTATATCTATTTTTACATAAAAAAAAATCTGAGTTTTCCCGAACACTTTTTCAGCCCGACACTTTGCCAACATTTTTTCATCATGCTTGCCAATATTGTGCCAATATTTTAAACAATATTGATAAAAATTAAGAACTTTGACACTTCAACAAGATACTATAATCAGAAACAAAATTCATAAAAAATGACAAGTTCATTATAATTCACATATGATTTTAAACTCAAAGAAAAAACAATTCAGGATTAATTTTGAATTCATAAAGACCAAAACTTAGAATTTTTAAGGAATCAATTATTTTTACAATTTAAAAGCTGAATAACTTTTTTAGCTTAATCATTTTTATATATTTTGGGATAAAAAAAAAATAAAACACTGCTTAGCTGAACATTAAATTCTAATTTTGGCTTTAATGAGTTCAAAATTAATTTCATTATTGCAATTGAATTCAGTTGATTTTACCGGATTTTTAGCTCGGTTTTAGCGGGGGAAATGTTTTTGAGTTGGCAACACTGGTTGCAAGAGACATTTTGGCCCAATGTAGAACAACTGCTAGCCCGCCAACTACCAACATTTTCCCAACGAGGCCAACAGTCCCCAACAAAAAGCCAATAAATACCCAGTGCCTTGTTGTCTCTAAAATATAAGATTAAATTTAGACAAAAAAAAAAAGGTAATGAAATTGATTTTCACCATCACCAATTTTCTTCGGCTTACTGATGGTTTTCGGAAGGAGAAATTCCCGACCTTCTGGCCAGGTTCCCTACCTTATCGTTGGGTTTCCGCTTTGACTGCTTATCAGTCTTTAGTATCCTTGGAAACAGCTTAGCTGTATCAGTATGCGCAGTATCAGTATCAATTGGTAGATTTAGCATTATCAGCTAGAGCCTTGGTGGCGGAATTTTTCCTTTCCTTTTTCATCTATATTTCTTTTAAGAGATATCAATTAATTTTCTAGAAATAAAAAACCATTTCTATCAGCGGACAAAAATCAATAAATTCGTTATGGACGATGTGACGTTCCGTCTTAGGAGTTACGTGTGTCTGACGGTGGGAGTAGAGAGACAATAGAAAATAAGGTGTGTTATCGGTAGTTTTTTTGTTTTTTTTTTGTTGATTATGAAATAGTAGTGAGAGTTGTTTGTTGTGTGAGGTTATTGTTTGTGGTGCGTTAAAAATAATTTTTTGTATTGTCATTTTTGAATTGTATATATGTCGTGAGCGATCATTAAGGTCCTTTGTTGGAGCTGTATTGTTGAGACGTTTTCCTGGAAGACAGTGCAGTTTCCAACGGGGAAAATTGTTGCGCTCGTTTTTTTTTCTTCCGTTAAAAAAGATTGTGATGAACGTGTCATCCCTTTTGTTAAAAAATTTTTAAGAGATTCTTTTTGGTTCTCGTTGTGAGAGGTTGTATTTTGCAGTAATGTATATATCTGTGTTTTGGAACATAATGGCGAGAGTGTAATCTGATATTTATGGTTATATAAAAGTAATTATGTCGTGTTAGAAGAAGTCTGAACTGTTACAGAATAATTGTCTAATCGTCGAAAAAATATGTAACTAGCCGTCAGATTTTGGAATTGGCCAAATTAGGACACAAGTAATTATGTTTTAAGAAACAATATTCTTTTTTTGACTTGTCTTTTACATAATTTATACGTGACGATCTTACGTTTCTCATATGATATCGCCTGGCCGGCGTTGATTGCGTGAAACGAGCGATGGACTAGAGGAACCAGGTTTCCACGGATTGCCAAGCAGGCAGCGGAGGTTCGCCTCGCAATACCACATGGGACTATGAAATTGGAACCTTTAAAGCATCTTGGATGGCGAGTAAACGAAACCCGGTGAGTTCGCTCCTTTTTGATGATTAGAACCACGGATAAGCGCTGAAAGATATCCAGAATTGTTCGTATTGTTCCCGGAACCCCGAATAAGACGTAATGAACAATAGGAGGCACCCTTGGACTATGTGATGCATATGGACAACCCTTTTATGTTTTCAACAAACTGTTTAAGATAAATTAATGTTAATTCAGTAACTTTCTTATTAAGCAACTTGTCGTTGCAATCGGGAATATAGCTAGGTCTAGTAGTGAGGGCTATAGTGGTAAAATTAGCCATAGTTGGTTTAGCGCAACTGTAGCACGCTCTTGCATGTGAAACGGGTGTAACCACCATGGTTGATGCTGCCAGTGGGGGTTGTTAACGGACATTCATTGTCACCAAGAGGGTCACTGTTCCTCCCCCCTTTTTGGCATAATAAAGGAGGGACTTTGCACTCTCGTGTGCTGGTGCTGGAATATTTGATTCGGAACGTGAATGTTCAGTATTACCCATAGTCTGCTATTAAGCAATGATCACTGCCTCACGTTAATATAGATTTTAGTGATATAACACTCAGCAAGACAAGAGTGCCTGTAGTTGATTAAAATGAACGTAAGTTTATTGCATTAATAGGTAATTGAATTGCATGCATGTTAAACGGGCCCGGTAAATACCATGGTAGTCGTAAATAAATGTTTATTATGTGCGAATTGGTGTATTCTAAAAGAATAAAGTAGTGTTATGCATAATTACAGTAATATCAGTTGCGATTTTCTAGTTATCAGTCCCGAACTTACCTGCCCTAAGTGATGGTCCTTGAGTCAGAGCACTTATACAATAGATATAGTGGGGGTGGGGAGGGTACAACGAGCTTCTCTCATTGAGACAAAGAATTTTTATAAGTTTGTTTTTATGTGAATAAATTGTTTGGCTGTGATGAGCCATTGGGAGTTCTGGAAGTTTTTTATTGATCGACCTATCCCATATTTTTCAGGTTGTATTGATTTGACAGTATGAACAGGAAATTTATCTCCCCGTGGAGGATATAGGAAAGTAGCGGAAGCCTGAGATCATCTTTTACCCTTTTATCTGCACTTTTTAGTCATTCCAATTTTTTTTTTATTATCAAAAATTGTTTTTCTCTTAGAAAATGTAAAAGAGCTCTATCTATACCATATATTGATATAGTTCTAAAGACCAAGTTACTGCCATCTCCATAATTCCGACCCCATTGATACAATTTGGCCCAAACATCATAATAATGTAGATCTTGTCTGGACGAATCTGCATACCGAATTTCACTCCTTTACATACCTAAATATACGTGATATCTTTTGGTCCCCTTTAACTCCCACACCCGTAACTCCGACCCCAGTGAGCTAATCAAAACCAAATTACCCAGTGAAGGAGGACATGTCCATGGTAAGCTCGTTCTAAATTTCAACTTTCTACGTGAAAAATGTAGAAAATGTGAATGGGACAGAGGACATTGTTAAACCAATAAGTGCTGCATTCTTCCACTATTTAATGAAACCTTGCAAACATTCCAAGAAGGAGCTTTAGCTACGACAAAGAGGTATGACCATGTAAACAGTGCCTAAAAAGATAAACTGAAAGTAACAGTATATTCATTCTTGACGAATCGATTGTTATATGGGATGCCATTATCTTGGTATTCTTAACGATTACTATTTTAGCACCTTTAATTGACTTGAAGGGATCCACGAAACTGCCTGAAAAGTTGACACAGTCGAGCTAAAACCTTGATGATCATTTTGTCGAAAACAGAATTTGAAAAGGTTAATTCGTTTTCAAGGTATCGTGCAAGCTGCGGCCGGTCGGATAAACGTACAGACCAAGCGTGCATTCTTATAAGTAGCTTTTTGCTAAAGCTCCTAATAAAAGGCGAACTTGAATGAATCAAAGAATAATGTTGATGAACAGGATTAGTATGTATAGAAAGGAATGTGCGGCGTCGTTTTATTGAGATGACTTAAGTTCCTTTCTTTCTTCCTAAATGGTGCTTGCCTGTTCAGGATTATTATTATTAAGGCGTGTTCTTCTGTTTTTGTTTTCCTGTTGTTGTATCAAAAAATTAATGATATAGGAAATTACTGAAGCACGTGAAGCGTATCAAATGATGCGTTTATGTTCTATTTCCAAAGCCTCTTAAATAATAATTTTAAAAAGTATTCACTGAATATTCCCAGTGGCTGGGAAAAAATTACCAAGATATCAAAAAAATTATTTTGATTGTGCAAGATAAAACACCATCCTCGGTTTGCCTACAGGGAAAAGTTTCCTATATTTTGATGAAGTGAAAACATACATAAAGAGAAGTGAAGTTTCCTTATTATTATTTAATGTTGTATTTTATTTATTTATTTACTTTTGTCGTTTTGAAATACATTTATTTAACATTTGAAATACTAATATAAGCCAAATAAAAATCTATTCCTTCTTAAGCTTAACAAATATTTCTAGAGAGAAAAAAAATCGTTCTGAGTTTATATTTAAAAAAAAAAGTATTGTCAGCGGGCCATACTTTCATCGCGAAAAATCACACGACGACCTGTAACAATTAAATAAGAAAAGAAGGCCGCTTACAATTTTCGAGGTGTAGTTTGGCGGCAACACTTTAATCGGCGGAACTGTATCTCTCTCCTTCCTCATCCCCCTTTCCCCGAGCATCACATTTAATTGGCAAATTAATTATCCTGCTTGCGACATGTAATCCCGGGAATATATATTGATCCTAGTGGAACGGAGTTTGTTACCAAACTACGCATTTTCTTTCTCGTCACTTGGCTAACCTTGAGCGCATTGACTTTAAAAATGGCCCTGACATTGAAATGACTTCACCTCGTTCCCCGTTTGTTGTACTTTCCGCTCAAAAGTAACACAAATCAATAGAAGAAGGATTGTGTTTGACGCAACCCGTTACTATAGAAACATGAAAACTGAAAACAAATTCAAACTGTGTTAATAAACTTTACCGTTCACTCCCAAACAGCTTTTATTTCGTTGTGTAGCTATTCAGAGCCACAAAAAAGAATCAAATAGGAATTGCCAATTGCCTAATAGGAAATGCACAATGTCATCCTTGATTTTAATTTCGTAGCAGGCATCACAGATTTGACTTCCAGTCAAGAAAGATTTTCCCAAGGGTGCGATTGGTGTTGGCGTTTCTTTATAAAAAGACAATGTAAATAGTTCCCTCATCTACATTTTAAATAGTTATTTTTATTATTATTATTATGATTATTATGATTATTATTATTATTATTATTATAAAGTAAAGCCAATAATGTTGACGGAAATAGATATCGGCCGACAATAAAAGAAATGGTGTCAAATTTTGCTTTATAATAAAGATGACAGCAGTAAAATTGTCATTAATATTTTTTTTTATCGGCAATACTTTTTAGTATTCTTTTAAACCAATACAGAATCAAACGATAAATATGTTCAAATGCCTAACCTCCCTTCTCTGAATACAAAATTTAAAAGAAGATGTATCGACCAAAAAGGGTTTCTATGTGATGAATTGAATAGAACAGCAACTGAAAATATTAACGTTCCTTTGACGGTATCATTTCTTATGGAAATAAGATTGAGACGAATGTCGTTAAAGTTCTTTATCAAGAAAATTGTGCCACAACTAATGCTTATAAAGTTTTGTAGTAACTAACTAGCCAAGCTTTTATGTGCTTCTTATTTGCAACATAATATGCAATTGGGAATGAAATTCTTTCTGAAGCAATATGGTTTCTTGCATTTAAATTTCAACCCAAAGCTTCATTGAAACTAACTAATGACTGGAAGTTAAACTTTATATAATTCGTTTGAATTATGAGGTTTTTATAAAAGAAGCCTTGATAAAATGTTAAATAGTAAATGCAACTCTTAATGAATACTCCAGTGGCTTAAATTATAATCATATTCATCAACGTTTTAAGCATTGCTTTTATTTTATAGAAAAATGCAGGGTGATTCAAAAAATAATGGTGCAAAAGTAAACTCGATTTATTCACTCCTGATGGAAACTAGTACAATATAATAACATCAAAACTTCTCGACTGCGTAACTCGGAAATTTCTCGTCGGAATTCAATCAAATTTTAACGGTATACGCAGTCTTATGTACCCTTTTATTCCTCCAAATTTCATTAATCTAGGCTTTACCTGAGTTATTAACTTGTTGATCTTGGTGGCGGCATTTTTATTTCTGTTCATATCTCAGTTATCGTTCAAATTCGGACCCATGTTCATATAAATTTTTTTGCTTAGAATCACCCATATTAACTCCCCTAGAAGTTTGTACAATGAATTCTGAGACACCCTGTATAAATAATTTTATTGGTAGAAATAAAACATAAATGGAGAAACGTTGGAATATTGCTATTGGCTTTATTGTGCAAATTTAGAGTTCATATTCGGTGCACATCCAACCTAACTTTGTTTAGTCACGTAATTTTCTCACTTATGTATTTGAGTTGCCACTCCCTTACTAGAAACTATCCTGCCTCCCCCCCCCCCCCCGAAATAAATCCTGGCTTTGCCCATGTATGACATGCAAAGTCAGCAGTCTCCCGCGGGTTTCTGATGCTGCTGTAGAATAACTCGCAGAGCTTTGCCCGTTACGAGGAAAGAAATCAACGCGACGTCAATGTTTACACTTGAAACCATACCAGTAATTACGGAAATGTACGGAAATGTTGGATCGCATAGGATACGATGAGATATTTTTGGACAACGTGCGTCTTTAGCGATGTGTCATGTTCAAGGCAGAATTTTGCGCTCTCAGCATATTTAAAGTTTAAAGTGTTCAATTAACTTATAGCAGCAGAAAATATATGGAAACTTAAAGTTTTTGGTCCGTTCTTTTTTATGGACAAAACCGTAAATGGTATACGGTAACTGGACATGCTTGAAATTTTTTTCATTCCAGTTAGGCGAAGATGACCAAGATGGACGCCTTCACTGCCACCAAAACGGGACACTACCTCTCTTCAGCAGCCAAGTCCGGAATTCCTTGATAACTGATTCCCAGGTCGTGCAGGGTAATTTATGGCCACCTCGCTCTCCTGATATGATCCCTTTCGAATTTTTCTTACGAGTTTTCATTAAAGATCCAGTGTTTGTACACCTTTGCGTCTTGTTTTTGCTAAGCTAAGAAATCGATTTGATGGGGCATTTGCATAAGTGACGCCCGACCTACAAGATGGAGTTTATATAATTGATTTTAGATTGGATATCGCAAATGGAAGTGTCATTTTAAGTGCTACTTTTACGGAATTCGAGGCATATTTTAGTGATAAATGTACATTAAAAATATTTTAAATTCTTTTGGGTAGCGTACAAACAACATTATTAAAGTAGAAGCTTTAGTGCAGTGTGTGAGATTCATTTACTTCCGATTTTAACATGTTGGCAGGATACCCTGCAAAGTCAAACAACACACCAGTTGGTTTCATTATGTTTTACGTAGTTTTGCATTAAGTGTGTTTATTAGATAGTAAATAAATATGCAAGGAATTTATTTACGAACCGGATCCTTCAGAGTTCCGATGAGTCAAAATTTCACGTGAGTGGTAAGGTGAACCCCACAACTGCAGAATCTAAGTTGTAGTGTATTTAATTTTGTTCTCCTTCCATTAGGTTTTGATGGGTAAGGATGGACGAAACAGGTGTTTAACAAAACCACACACACACACACACACACACACGCACACACACGCACACCCAGACACACATATGTACACACACAGGGCTTCTATTTCAGGCGTGTCTACCGTATTCACAGTGACAATTACAGAAAGGCGTTTTGATGTTAATTAAAATTTGACGTTTTTTGCTACATAATGACAGTCAGCCAATTATACAGGGTGTTTACTAAACATACGGCTAAAATTCAAGGGATGATTCTTTGGGTTATTTTAAGAATCTTTTATTCTTTGATGATTTTCGAAATCCCGCTAAACTGGGTCATGCGACATATCAATCAACAAGAGAATTTCCCCAAAAATTCATTCCAATTGTCAGATTTGACCTATCTGTCACGGTTTGGAATCTGTCGTCAGATACAAGGCGATAAAGGTTTTTCGACAAGGTGTGGTTTATGCACAATGGTGCATCAGCGCATTTTTATGTGACGTAAATTCAACATATTAAAATCCCTGGATTGGTCGAGGTGGACCTTACTTATGGTCTGCTCGATCCCCGAACTTAAATCCCTTGGATTTTTTCTTTGGGGCTATCTGAAGTCATTAGTTTACACTACTCCAGTGGAAAAAGTAGAAAATTTGAGAAATCTGATAGTTGATGGGTGTAATGTAATAAGAAACAAATCTGTGTTTTTGAAGAAGTTCGGCAGTCAATGAGGAGAAGATTGGATTCATGCATTATATCTGGCGGTAGTCATTTTCAGCAGTTATTGTAGACTAGAGGCAAGTAAGGCAGGCTTATAGCATGTGAAATTTACGTTTTGAGGATTATAGGTATTCTTGGAAGAAATGGATACATTCATATAATTTCATTCCATTTTATATTGGTTTGTCTTAACTAATTCATTACCTCTTTTCTGGAACTCAATGACGTTCATCCATGCCACCACCTTCCCTAGCACCGAGTTTTTTAGTCAGGTCGTCGACAGATGCCCTCAATTTCAACCAGACTGTCGCAATGATGTCGCTAGTCTATGCATCGAAGTTTCGTACGGAGCCGCTGTCTGTTCTGTTATTTCAATACAATTGGATTGCATGTAAATGTGATGAAGAAATCTGATTTCCCGAATTTGCCTACCGTGGCCATTGCATCCTGGTAATTTTGCTGCGGTACGCGTTTGCTCCCGGTAAATGACATAGGTAGAATACAGACCTTTCCTGCTTTCATATTAAAGTTATCAGCCTGATTGTGAACGAAATCCATTAAGCCAAGTGGTAAGCCTCCCCTCTCAAAGTCCCATTCTGATGTTCTTTAAAGAGTGTAGCCAGTCTCCTTCAACTTTTAAAACGCGTCCACAATATATTGCTGTGTATAAGTTTCCCCGTGTGCAACACCGGATTAAACAGTCCTAGAAGGCTACCATACTGACTTTTCGTCCCTTCGATGCTCCTAAATTTCATCTTCCAGCCTTTTTCTCCATGAGGAAACAGTAACGGATAAGTCATTGGACTCAAAATCTATATGTGTTGTCAGTTGTTTCCCGTGCTTGGATAGATGCATAAATCTCGCTCAAATGGTGATTGGTTCTCCATCGTCGGCTTCAAACACTGCTGCTAATTCATTGACAGTCGGCTTCAAACATTGCTGCTACCTCATTGACAGTTGGCAAACTACCTCGTATATCTTCTGCTGTATTATCCACATTTGAACGTTCCCTGTGGAGCGGCCACAAACATCCTTCATGCAAATTGGTTGATGTTTCTGATGTTCCTGTGAAATTTATGTTTTGAGGATCAGAATCGTATAGGTTGAAAGTGCGAAGGGAAACAGAAACACATGCACTGGAATATCCAGTTATAAACAAAAAAGAATTGGATAACGACAAAGGTATTGATGATATGATCATTAGATTATGCTGTCTTAGAAATGTACGTCACTGTTAATTTACAATAGATACATGCTAATTATCTTACAAAATTTCACGAAATACACAGTCATAAATACAGGGTGTTTCTAAATTATCTCCCGTATTATACATGTTTATTACTCAAAAATTATTACTGATTTTAACGTGATTTTTTTATTCACAAAGAGAAACTCAGAAAGTTTCTTAGCATGCCTTAATAAATTTCAATGTGCCCCCCCCCCCCCCATTTATGGCGTGAAGGACGTCAAAGCGAAACTCGATTACCTCCCATGTTCGCGCTAGCAATTTTGTGTGGTTTAATGCATGATCGAGTAATCGGACCTTACTTTTTCGCTGAAGACCCATTACCGCTGTAACCACCCAGATATGATTCCACAGGTAGAAGAACTGCAGCCCAACATAGTCTTCCAACAAGATGGAGCACCTCTTCACTGGGGCTCGCAAGTTAGGCAGTGCCTTGATACGAACTTTCCAGGACGATGGATCGGAAGGGATGGGCCAATCCCTTGGCCCCTCGCTCACCCGATGCGAACCCTCTGGATTTCTTCTTCTGGGGTTATGTGAAAGACAGAGTGTACAAGGCCAACGTTGATGACATTGAAACTCTCAAGAACAGAATAATTGAAAGAATCGCTGAAATCACCCCTGAAATGCTTGTTTTCATGGGAGGAATTCGAGTTTCGCTTTGACGTCCCTCACGTCATAAATGGGGGGGGGGGGGCACATTGAAATTTATTAAGACATCTAAGATAATTATACGGGAGATAATTTAGAAACGCCCTGTATAACTATTAGGATCATTGGAGAATATTTTCCTTGCTTGGAACATGATCTGAACTGAAATCTAAAAACCTGCTGTGTTCGCAAAAAAAAGATTAACAAGCTTTACATGGAAAATTAGGTAATAAAAGATTGTTTTCGTCAAAAAAATCTTTATCGCCCTGCATCTTCGAAACAAAGCGGCATTCCGAAAATTATCAAAGGACAAAAGATTCTTAAAATAACCCAAAGAATCACTCCTTGAACTTTTACTGTATTTGTAGTACACATACTGCATACATTGTCGAAATAAATTTCTGCACTCTTAACAAAGTTATAAAATGCTTTTTTGGGGGGACCGTGCGTTTCATTGTCTCTTTCTTATAGTAACTCTTTCATAGTCTTTTCGATGAAATTTGAAGTTCGCTATAATATTTATTAATTAACAATATTTAGGACAGCAATTTTTTTACGAAAGGACATCTGTAAAATTATTATTATCCTTAATGTAGTCCTCGAGATCACTTTCAAAAAGTACATTTTCAAGCTCAGTTACAGGGTCGGGACATATTATTATGACCACCTGCTAGTATCCGGAATATCCACTTTTAGCGGCAAGCACAGCAGCTAGTCGACGTGGCAGAGAGTCAATAAGTCATCGGAAGGTGGTTGCAGGTATCTGGGACCATTCGGCGATCAGTGCATCCCGTAATTCCATCTCCGTGCGTGGTGGAGGGTCCAGCTTGCGGACATGGCGATCGAGATGGTCCCACAAATGTTCAATGGGGTTGAGGTCCGGGGAGTTTGGTGGCCATGGGAATAGCTTGAATTCATCCTCATGCTCCTCGAACCAGTCGTGGACAATTTTGGCAATATGGCAGGGAGCATTGTCCTGTTGAAAGGTGCCATCACCCTGAGGAAACACTGTCGACATGAAGGGGTGTACCTGGTCTGCGACGATCGTCAGGTAACGAACAGCATTCAGTGGACTCAGACCATACCACGAAAACATCCCCCAAACAGTCACACCTCCCCCACCAGCCTGTCATCTGCCAACGATGGTGTCGGGATGCCTGTTCTCAGGAGCTTCCCGGCGAATTCTCCATCGTCCGTCCACTCAGTTCACCAGAAACCGCGACTCGTCAGAGAAAGCAACCCTTTGCCACTCGGCCGAGGTCTAATGGCGATAGTTCATTGCGAATTGGAGGCGTTTTCGGCGAGGCACAGGCGTCAACATGGGTGCTGTTACCATACGCCTGCTCCGGAGCCCCAACCTCAAAAGGGATCGTTGCACTGTCTTGGTGCTGACACGCCTAGTGGCCCCACTGTTCATTTGCTGTGTCAGCTGCTCAACAGTTGTTCCCGATTGGTATTCGGCAGGCGTCGTAACCGACGCTCGCCTCTAGGATACCACAGTTACCTCTTCGGTTGCTCGAAACTGTCTGGTTCGTCCAGTCGCGGTACACCTTCACAACGGCAGCCCTAGAGCAGTTCACAAAGGTGGCCGTTTCTGAAATGCTGCCCCCCTTGGCCCGATAGCCAATGATCATCCCCTTTTGGAGGTCCAACAGATCACTTGTTCTGCCCATGACGGCGACAATTGCTGTGTTAATGGATGTTACTACACGTCTGCTGTTGTCAGCTTTTAATGATATGCAATGATTTTTCATCTGCATACCATGGGACGTTTCATCATGTTCGAGGAGAGGTGGTCATATTAATGTGTCCCGACCCTGTATATTGAAACTGTTTTATGATGGTCGGCAACCGTTGTTCCGTGGAGAAATTTGGATATAGTTTGCATTTTCTGTTTATTACTCTGCTTCATTATATTCTGGTGGTTCGTCTTCATGTCACTGACAGAGAATCGTTGACAATAACGGATTAGTGGGCCGCGGGTTTCAAAATTTTGAGTTTAGAAAAGGTGCAGAAGGTTGCGACCGCTGATGCAGAATGACCATAGTTTGACTGTGTGTTCCTAGAATAATTTTGGGTAAAATATTCAAAATCAACATAAGTTAAAACTGCAACGATTTCTCGAAAAAAAAGCGTAAATTCTATATTAATAATTTTATTATTTGTCCTTCACTTATAACTGAGTTGTCACATTTAAATTCGAGTACATTACGCATTTGTTTACTCATCCTTGGATGTTTCGTTGACTACAGACAGTTTATAAACACACTTGTCAATAAATGGCCAATAACAAAATTATTAAGTCAGAATTTGTTTTTATTTCGGAGCCCATGGTGATTTGGACTTTTTTACTCAAATCAGGAATTTTTCTGTCCCGCATATTCAGACTATAGACATCCTATGAATATCTCATTCCTACATATAATTTTCCTTGCAATGAAAAACGTTGTGGCGTTTGCCATTTTCTTAACTCTGCCACCTCCATTTCCAGCAGTGCTTCCTCTTTTACTCTCAAGATTAACCAGAATCTGACCTGCACTTCTCACAATCTACTTTACCTGTTACATTGCAAAGTATGCCAGAAACAGTATGTCGGAGAAACGGGCAATACCATACGCACCAGATTCGCCACACAAGTTCGACATCCTTAGCAATGCTGACACCCCTGTCGCTAAAACACTTTAATTCCCACCCACTCTTTACAGGCCGTCAGCCTTTATATCCTTCGCAATAACTTCCTTAACAAAAAAGAAAGAAAATAATTCTAGTCTTTTCTTATTTGGAAATTTAATTTCCTCACCCCTAATGGCATTAACCTTCACAAAGGCACCATTCCTTCATTATCTTTCCCATATTCCTCTCCAATTTCAACTATTCACTAATTTGTCGTAGGCTCTCTGGGCCCTTTTCTGTTCTCAGTTATTTCCACTTTTTAATGTTCTTTCATATTTTTCTACTTCTATGTTCATTTTGTACTCTTTTTTCGTAGGCTTTCTGTATTCTTTTGTTTCAGTGACCATTGACTCAGAGCTCTTATGCGGAGGTATTATACAGAGTGACTAGCGACCGGGAATAATCAGGGAATTTTTTGTAACCAGGAAAATTCAGGGAATTTTACAAAAAAAAAATCCAAAAATTTCGAATAATGTCAATAATATTCTGTCAAGATAGCCTTTTTTTGCCTGCTGATGGTCAGGAAAAATCAACAAAAAGTCGGGGGATCTAACCCTGCTATATCCGGAGCCCTATCATTTCTAACCTTTTCTGTCATTTTAATTCTGTATGTGTTATCCTATTGCATATTTCTCGCCGCCCTCTTATTACCTCCTATTTGTCTTCCTTCCTGTCCCATCCCAACACGTCTTCAAATTCATGTCCTGGCCTCCCATTTTGTTCTCTTCTAGTATTTCTGCCAATGCCATCTTACTATTCCCTAAGCTAACTATTCCGTGTGTTTCAAAAGTTCCCGAACAGCCCCTTCTGTATGTAGGGAAAGCCTAACCTATGACAGCAGGAGTAATGTTCGGCCAACCACTAAAATAAACAATGTGCTGAAATAAATTACATAAAATCAATTTTACATAGTGGCAAAGTTTCTCAAATGTGTTTATTTTCTTTTTACATTCCCAAAGGAAACGGCGCGTGTAGGTTACGCCATTACATTTACAGGTATTGGACATTGAAACTGAAACACCTGGTAGAAATCCAAAATCTTTATTTAATATGGTGTTGGGGCACCGTGGGCAGCCAGCACAGCAGTAACACGTCTTGGGAAGGATCGGTAGAGGTCCTGCACAGTTTGCACCCCAAACCATTACTGATCCACCCATTACTGATCCACCTCCGTGTTTGACTGTGGGTGCCAAGCAGTCTGGATTGTAGGCATCAGAGGGGCTCCTCCAGACGAATACCCTCCCTGTTGTTTGGAAGACAGTGTAGCTGGACTCGTCCGAGAATATGACGCGTTTGAGGTCGTTCAACGTCCAGGTTTTATGCGTCCGGCACCACTGAACCCGCTTGGAGGCATTTGTACTACTGATGAAAGGCTTCGGTATAGCAACCCTGCCATGGATGTTGGATTTATGCAGGTAACGACGGATTGTCTTCGTGCACACAGGTTCCTGGAGGTGTGTATTCATTTCTGCGGTGATTTCTGCTGCGGTGGTTTTCCGCTTTCGTGCAACAATCCTGGTCAATGTCCTGACGTCTCTTTCCGACAACTTCCGTTTTCCCCTGCAGTTGCTCCTCCTGGACGTGGTTCGTCCTTCCTGTTCATATGCACACATCACCCTGGATACTGTAGCACGTGAGACATCACAAAGTGTGGCACTTTTGGACACAGATGCACCTGCTAGACGCGCCCCAACAATCTGCCCTCTTTTGAAGTCGGATATGTCTCCCATTATAGCGCTCTGCACAGACAATTTGAAGCTTACTATCGAACTTTTCTACTGGAGTGACTACCAAGACCTCTGACACGTGATTCATTGATATGCATACGATTAATTACCTAGCAGAAGGTTCTATTCAGCCCTGGGGGTATCCAGTGCTATTTGCGAAGGTGTTTCAGTTTCAATGTCCAATACCTGTATTTGTTTTCTCGCAATAAACGCTTTTTAAACTGTTACTTATTAATAAGCTTAATATCGTATACCGTAGGTTTTATAAATTAAACTTCGATTTTTTACTTTAACCTTTTATTTCACTCTCATGTTCGCGTATTTGCATTTAAGTAAAATGAATATTGAGATTCGTAACGACTGGGAGCATCCATTAATTGAAAAAAAGAAGTTGAGAGACAGTGCCCCTGTATACAGCCCTTCAGCATACCTGCACAACAGTAAGTTATGCAGGGAAAGTCATCTCCTGCGTTCGGGAACTTTAGAAACACACGGTATATAAAGCCGTCCTTAAGCACTCCTTTCATAATTCCAGGATAATTCTCTAATATTCTATATGCTTTTACAGAATTATCCTTTTTGCTTTGATAAAGGATAATCTCTATCCGAAACGTCAGCTTTTTATTCTGATTTTATTTATTATTTATTAATTATTTTTTAATTATTATTTATTTATTTTTTGTTTTTAATTAATAAATATTATTCATTCCTACATAGGAATAAGAGGAAATGCGGAATTCATGTTGTGCTAATATCTATCATTTTTTGCCCACTTTTCTTTGGAATTTGAACCGTAAATGCTCGCTGTGATTCTAGACTCTTTGTTTCGCCTGAGTAAGTAAAAACCATGCACAGTAGGAACCAAGCAGTTTTGCCTACAATGCCTCCTATGGCGATGACGGTAAATTAATTTAAACCGTTAAGGTTGTTGTTGACACAGGTAAGGGGAAGTGCGTAATTTAACCGTAAGCTATTCGATACTTTTAAGAAAAACTTAAGGTGTTCACTTAAGAAAGCAATTCTCTTTAAAATGAAAACAAATGTCTTAAATCATTCCAGTTACATGATCAGTGTCGATTCCATTAATAAATTAATTTAGTATAAAACGACTTACGCGGCATTAATTTATAACCAGCAATTTCATTAACGGAATCGATTTTATCTAAGTTTTCTAAACCAAAAATGGCTAACGATTTTATTTTATTTGGAACCAAAGTAAATGATTATCCTACTTGGAGAGTTTAGAATTTTTTAACTGTTCCCAAGTCGTCAGGTAAGAAGAACCCAGAAGATTTCCGAATTTTACTTCGGTGCCGGACCTGTTCGGTATAATGTAGCTTCATTTCTTGATAAAGGTCGATTATTTCTTAGATATACATATATATCATTATAACGCCTATCAAATGATATGAACATCAGCCTTAATTGACGCTATCATGAATTTAATTAATCACTGCCTGTTTACGAGAAACAAATTAAAATAAAGTCCATAAGTTGTGACTATTTTATTGCCACGCTTAAAGTGAATTAATTTATGCTTGTTTTAGTCATCTTGCATGTATGCTGCTGCGTGTGTGTCTATGAAAGCGATGTCTAAGACGTACTCCGCCAATCATTCCTCTCATAAAAAGGATTGCAGAGCTTCTCCGGGTAGAAATTCGAGTTCCGTGGTGATACAATTTTATCTCCACCCTCGTTATCGATTGCAAACAAAAGTACGATATTAAAAAAAAATGCCATGATATGAATATACAATGATATGAGGAAGCAATAAATCGATGCTTATGAGGTTATCGACAGCCGTTTCTCTAAGTCTTCATCTCATTTGAATATGCTGAGATTCATTGACTGAATTTTAAAGAATTTGTACACCTCATAATGAAGCGTCCGAGTTGTTGCGGGAAAAAGGTAAATAATTTGGGCTTAATGTTTTCCTTCAGGTACTCTTTAAATTTGCGAATAATTGCTAGGACCAAGGGTAGTATGATAAATTTGGTTACATTTATTTGGATTCATTGAAATCAAAATAAAATTGTCTTTAAAACATGTCTTTGGAGTTACGGTTAGTTGTCGGAATGAAATTTAAATCCATAAACAAGAAAATCAGACTATTATTAATAGGTTGTTATCAAGTCCGATTAGATGTAAGGGAAAAATAATTGTCATGTTTCAGTTTATTGTCATTCAATATCATCGGATTAGTTAAGAAGACAAATCTCATCCCATTCGGAATGATATAGTAACTGCCTTTTTTTATTATGTTTAAATTTGCAAAGAATAATTAGTTCAATATCTACTTATCCATCTTTAATGGAAATCAAATGCATTGAATTCGAGACAATTTAGGCTAGAGAAGACCGGAACAGTAAAACAAAACTTAGTTGCTGCTTAAGCAAGAACTTAACATTAGAAAAAGCTGAAACTGACTCACATTTACTAATTTAAATGTGAAATTGTTTGGTGGACGCCTTGTTGAACTATTTTCGGTCAGGAAAAAAGCAATAATAAGAATGCGCAAATTAAAATTTCATTTTATTACTATCTATTATTTTATCCAGTTTCTTTCCGGAAAACTTGGTTTATTTTCCCAAATTGCATTTTTTAATACACTGCAGATTAGAGATTTCCTGATTAAAGGAGATTAAGAGTTTGTTTTTTTTCCTTCTCCAATCAGATATGGAAAAAAAGCGCCGACGCATGAGAAAGCGAATGGGCCTTAAAGACTGGTTGAGACACCACCTCGACCATGCCAAACTGGAAGACCAATTGCGGTGGACGAACGAGAAGGAAGGACGCTTCTGTATCCGCTGGATACACGCTTCGAGAACGAACTATGACGTAGAGAAGGATTCTCTCTTGTTCAAACACTGGGCTATCCATACAGGTAATAATGACCCATTTGTTATTTTGTTAGCGTGTACTGTTTCATTATAGCATTTGAGTGATTTTCTCGACTGCAGTTATTTAATTCATTAATTATTCTTTCCGCGACGAATAATTAATGACTGGAAATGACAGTCATGTTCTGCTGATCTTCTCAAAAGTAGAGACGGGACAAGCCCTCATGAGAAAATCAAACTAAAGTCAAAATTTATATTCATCAGGGCAGCCCACTGAATAAACATGGCGACGATTGTGGGTTTGCTTGAGCAGTGAAGTAAAGTGGCTAGAAGGGCTTGAAGCAAGCGAACACTACATTTAACATACTACAGAGTTTTCTTAAATAATTAGTCTATTCAATAACTAATTTCATAGATTTTTACTTGATATGTGCTTTCGAAAAATTTTTATAGAAAAGGTGCTTTTTCTGTTCCTCCATAGATGGCGCTACTTTGAAACAATATTATCAGGTCGTTGCATATCAAATATCATCTTTAATGGCCCTCTAGAAAGGACACCTTCACACGTGCTATTCGAAATAACCCCCATTGCAATCCAAACATTGTTGCCAACGATTTGGCAGCTTCTCGAGCCCTTTCCGATAGAATCCATGGTCACGGGACTCAATAAACTCCCGGAATGCGTTTTCGACGTCTGCTTGGGTTAGGAATGTTTTCCACCGGAGAAAATTGTCCAGGCTCTGGAAAAGATGATAGTCGGTTGGGGAGAGGTACGGAGAGTACGGAAGGTGTGGAAGCACCTCGTAGCCCAGAACCTGTAGCGCCTGCACGGTCATTCGTGCAATGTACGGACGCGAGTTGTCATACAGCAGAAGGACGCCTTTGCGATGCACAAGTGCAGGTTGTTGCTGAGACAATTTTGTGTGCATACGATGCAGTTCACGACAGGATAGGTCGGAGCGGTGATCGTCTCCCCCTGCTGCAGGAAGCTGTAATGCACTACTCCACGGATGTTCCACCAAACTGTTCCATGAGCTTCCTGGGGTGCAACGGGGGTTTAGGAAACTGTCGCGAGGGTTCATCAACATCCAGCCACTGTGCTGACCGTTTCCTATTATCGTATAGGAGCCACTTCTCGTCGTAGTTGACAATGCGATCAAGATTCACCGCTTCTTCGTGGCCCAAAAGCAATTCCGTACACACTTCCAACCGACGCTGTTTTTGGTTTTCCGTAAGTTCATGTGGGACCCATTTGTTCTGCTTTTTACCTTGCCGATGGTCCTAAGGTGTCTACTGACAGTCGACATAGCATGATCCCGTGCAAGGTCCTGAACAATTTTTGACGGGTCCCCTTCCACAGATCGCTTTAGGTCAGCGTCATTCAACACGTTGGGCGGTCTGCCGCGTGGCTCATTTGCCAGGTCCATCACTCACGCCCGGAATTTTGTGAAATGGAAACGGAAAGTTGTTAAATCGCCCGCTGCGCGAGCGGAGGCACTAGTATACACTTTCTGGGCGGATCCGCTGGGGCTAATGCGGGCGATTTAATTGTGATACAGGCTGAACATTATTTAACTCCACTGTAGCAACTGAGCTACGACTATCCCCAAATGAAGTTTTATTGGCGGATATTGTAATTATGGATGTTTCATCCTTAAGCAGCCAACTCAACGAGAACCGTTCAATATGTCACTGAGGATCAACTGACCCAAATCATGCCACGCTAAATTCTGGAACCATCAGCCTGCCCGGTGCCTTGTTGAAAAATTAGGTCCAGGCTTCATTGGGTATGCGTCACATCCGGGACCTTTCTCAACCTATGTGACTGGAACCATGATTCGTCGGACCACAGAACTTATTTCCAATCTTCCTACAGGGTGCGTACGCTTTGTGAAAAACAAAATTTAAGGATTTTCAAGACTTTTCCAGGACAAATGATGATAAAATTCAAGGACTATAGTCACACTTTAATGGTAAATGAAAACACATTTTAATAACATTATATAAAGATATTTAATGAAACATTCCAATTTTTTCATTACAAAATCTTAGGGAAAAAAATAGTAAATTTAAAATTGTTTTATTCACAAGTGTATTTGTTCATAAAGGGAAAAAATGTAGGCTACCTTCAGTTAGTCGTTTTTAGTAAATCATATTGAGTTGTTATTTCACGATCCAATTCTTTTATTAATCCCATTTTCTCATCTGCCGATTTTCTGAAGCTAATAAAATCAAAATTTCTTTCGGTTTCTGCCCTTTGTGCCATTTCATCTGCAGATTTTAATAATACTGCCACATCTTTTTCAATACTTTTTTTTTCTTTTTCATTTGATCTAAATCATCTTGGATTGCCTTTCTTTTTTTGACTACTGAAACATGTATTTCCTCTTTTGATTTCATTTGTAAATAAGCCATATATTTTTGTCTGGCACTTCCAACACTTAATAGGAGGGATTTGGAGAGATTAACATTTTCAATCCCACCAACATATGAAATGTGATCATATATAATCCTTTGAGATGTAACAGAACTTTCCTGCATATTTTCAATAATAAGTTCCTTATTTATCGAATAACCTCTTTCCACAGATGCTTGTCCATGTGATAAAAGTAATAGAGACTGAATAATATTCCACAACTGTTGTAGGATGGATTTGAAGACATATATTCATTAAACAATACATCAATTCTTGATGCCTCTTCAGTTGAATCAAAATTTATGAAACCTGAGTTTATTTTTGCTACATCAGTTACAAATTCTTGGAATTGCCATAACACACTGTCACACTCTTCAGGCTGGAGGCGATGCACATCTACAAGAAGTGTTAAAATTGATTTGAAATTTTTCACACACGAATGTCCATTTGTGGCCATTAATTGGGGGTCTAAACACTTCAGGTGACGAACAAGCATGGGGTTTTTAACTAGTAGTTTTGAAAGTAGTTCTTGTAAAAATATTCTGCATTGTATTCGGAAATCCATAACTTGCCGCTCACTAACATTCTTTGATATCAAACTCTTTGTTATTGTTTCTGCTTGAAAACCAATATCAATTCCTTTGTAATGGCAACACACATTGCTATCATTGAAATCTAAGTTAAAGAGCTGTATAATTAAAGATGCTTCATCCATTACAGTCTTCTTAATAAAGCGATTCATTAAACTTCTAATAATTTTCTCCATATCCTTACCCAGAAATGGAAGTAAAGGTTTATCTGCCCGATATCATTTTAAAAATGACAATAGCTGTTTAGCAACTGAATTAAAAAGGTGCAACTTCGGTATGGTAAAAGGATCTTGTAAGAATTTGTGTATTACATCAAAGGAAGCAGTGCTAGGATTTTTAAATACTTTTTTGCTAATTTCATTATCGTATTTTTCAAAATATGACCAAAGTTCAATAGCTCTCTCACAAGCAGGTGAAATTTCCAGCCATCTGTGTGGACAAAATTTGAGTGGCATTTTTGGTGCACCTATTTTATCTACAGAATCTTTTCTTCTTGCAGGAGAATTTTTGAATAATCTATACATGCTTGTAAGAAGTTTTTCAATTCCCTATCCACTAGCCATGGATCCATGTCTAAATGAATTGTTCATTATATGGAGACCACAACTACCAACATTTAAGTGACACATTAAAATCAGAAGAAGTCGAAGCTTGAAACGAATCAAAAAATTTCCAGTTCACATTCGGCCCATCCATTGATAATTGAAGAATATTTTTTGTTGGCAGGCATTCAATACATTGTCGAAATAGTTCCATCATTTTATCTGCTGTTGCATGTCCCAAGAAGACTGAACTAAAATATCTTGTTTGGATTTTACCATCTTCCCATAATCTAACGTGAACATCCATTTGTTTTGTTTGAGTAAATTTGTTTATCTCATCAAATAAAATTACGAAATGTTTATTTTCACGTTTAATATTACTGACAAGAAGGGATTTAAAATAAGGAACAAAGCCAAAGCAACAGATGTAGGCACATTTTTTTTCTCCGCAGGAGAAATTTTCTGCTATCACACTGTCCGGAAACATGAGTTTAAATAATAAATCGTTACCAGCACATGAACGATAGGAATAATGACTTTTAACTACCTTTAATGCCCAAAGTGTTTCGGCTTTGATCGTCGCATTTTTCTCCCGAGGAATTCGCAACGTTGAAGATGATGAGACGGAAGTTGTTGGCATATCTTTACTAGATTTATCCACTAGCAGCTGATCAAGGGTATTGTTTTTATCACGTTTTTCGAAGAGCGAACGATGTTTTTTACCTTTCATATGGCTCCTTAATGCAGATTCACCCATACTGGAAATATCCATGTTCTTCAAGCATAAAATACATTTTGCAATGTGATGATTATTAATATCTTTTGATATCCAACTTGCATAGACAGGATTTTTAAGCCAAAGTTCGTTGAATGAACATTTACCCATATTTCGAATGAAAAATTTTTTTTATTAGCGTGCCTTGAATTATTAGTGAATCCAGCAAACAGAAAACGAAAGTAAAACAGAAGCTTTAGCGACTACAGCGACAATTTTATGAAACGGCGAATTAAAGAATGAACTACAAATGGTCGGTTTTCAAGGATTTTCCAGGTTCATCTAAGAAAACCTTCATTTTTCCCGAATATTTAAGGCCTTGAAAAAAAAATTATGAAATTCAAACATTTTCAAGGTCGCGTACGCACCCTGTTCCTAGGTCCACGTATATAGATGCGCTTTCTCTGGTGTGGCTACGTTAGCAATGGTACTCTGGTAGGAATCCTACTGTCATAATTCATAGATGTTAAAGCATGTCGCACCCAGCGGCTAAATATGGGTCTAAAATCTCCCATATTGAATGTGGCAATGTGCTGTGGCTTGTGGGTTAGCATTAAGGCTGCGTGCGAGTCGAATAATTTCAAGAAAACTTTGATTTGAACCATTCGAACATGCTATCAAATCTACATGAAAACAATTCGAAATGAATTGATCTGTTTCTCGAGTCATTCGAGCCTTTATCGAATTCATTTGAACTAGCATTGAAGTTTGGCTGTTGTAACGAATTGTGTGATTCATTCAATTAATTTGTATTCCACAGCTTTTGAATACCTTATTCGAAACCTATTCGAATGGCCTTTGAATATTCCTTTCGAAACCATTTGAACATATTTCTTTTGAACATACCTTAGTTTTCTTCACTTTTCTCAACATATTTGTTGTAATGTTTCCGTATGAAAGACCTAGATGATGAATTTGGTTCCATTTCTAGCACTATTGTTCTAACGTTAAAGTTAACGCTGCAGTCGTACGCGTACGAGTGGTTCTGAAATCTTTGAATTTCAATTAGGTATTTTATCTAATTGAAACTGTATTTACAATGTCCCCGAAGATTTCTAATGGATTAGTCCGCCATAAACACCGAAATGAGCTATTATTTGTAAGTAGTTATAAGCTTATTTTCGTATGTATTCGAAGGTTTCGAATGGTATCGTTCGGATAAAACCTATTCGAGCTTACAGGAGTGATCAGCCTCCTTGAGTCGAATTAATCGAATGGATTTGATTTCAATTCAAGTGTTTTTGAACTTTTTCCGAATCCATTTAAAATTATATTTGTTTCATTTGAAGCAGAATTTGTGGCTTTCAAATGAATTCGTCTGCACCCTTATTCGACTCGAGTTAACACTCGTACGCAGCCTTAATTAGCATAGACAATTCTAGGCAGACGCCGATGGTCACGGTCGGAGAGTCGACCACTGGGTTGGCTATGTTATGGTAATGCCTTCTAGAAGGTATTCCCACTATGATGCCATGTTCACATGGACACGACCACGAAATGTGTAGGCGACAGGAGTGTTCAATTTGCTATTTCATGAAGTTTGACCTTTGAGTGTATAAAATACAGATTAATCAAAACTCGCCGTGGAAGAACCTATACTATTTATTTATTTATTTATTCCGGTGGGATACAGAGCATCCACCCGGGGCCAGTATGACAAAAAGCCGACGAGGTAGGTCCCCTGGGTGGGCAGATTAAAAAACAATTTGTAGATCATATAAAATAGAATATAATAAGAAAAATATAATTAGAATATATAAAAAAGAATATAATAAGCAATCTGTGGAACATATAAAAAGAATATAATCAGAGAGAGAAGCGGAAAGATAAGGGAAGTTAAACAGGGAAAGAAATTTAGCTAGAGTTGCGCAAGTGGGACAATAGTTTAATTTTAAAATTGGTGGTTGAGAAGAAGAACGGATTTCAGATGGTAGGCACGCTCTTAAAATAAGTTTAATTTTAATCTTAGACCTGAGATAGAAACGCTCTTATATTGGTAAGAACGACTAATCCGGGGAAGAATAAAGGGAATATAATGGCGGATATTGTATGCGGGAATAGTGATGGGGATAAAAGGAGAATGAGGCAAAGAGGTAAGTAAAAGGTTGTTAAGAGCTTTATAAATAAACATTGCCAGGTGAAAAGTGTAAAGTTGATGAATGGGGATAATGCCAACATAATTAAATAAGTGAGACACAGAGGATGAGACACAGTGAGCTTTCGGAGTTTCAATAAAATTCGAAGAAACCATTTTTGGAGTCGGAAAAGACGTGATAGATTAGATTTGGTGGAGGATCCCCAAAATTGTATACCATAGGTGAGAGTGGAGTGGATTAATGCGTAGTAAAGCAACAACAAGATATAGGGGGGAAGGTAATGGAGACGGGAAAATAAACCGAGACGCGAATTTAAGGTGGAGGCAAGATAATTAATATGTGTCCTAAGATAGGTTGTCGGATATGTAAATTCCCAAATATTTAAAGGACTTAGAGGGAGTGATATATTGAGAGTTGTATTTAAGCGAGAAGGTATTGATGTCAAAATTTTTATTATGTTGGGTAAAAATTATATAAGTAGTTTTATCAAGGTTCAGTTGCAAGTGGTTGGTACTGTTCCAAAGGAAAAATTTATGAAGAATAGTATTAAACTCATGTTCAATAGATAAGAGTGAAGAATCCGCAAGTGATAGTGGCATCATCGGCATAAAGAATAAGAGACAAAGGGTAATGTATATAGAAAAGATCGTTAATGAACAAATTAAAAAGAAGGGGAGAGAGGATAGAACCTTGGGGAACCCCGGTGTTACGAGTAATTGGTTCAGAGGATAAATTAAATAAACTTAAAGAATAAACACGATTTGATAAAAAACTTGTGATCCAATCTAATGGGGGGCCTCGGATATTAAAAAAGTGAGACAGCTTAAAAAGAAGGAGATTATGAGGAATGGAATCGAAAGCCTTGGAATAATCAACAAAGAGAGATACAACAAACTTGTTGTTAGCCATATTGGAAATAATAATTCGGTCAGTTCAAAACAAGCGGTAGTTGTGTTACGTTTAGGAATGAAACCATGCTGTGTAGAAGAAAGCAAATTATTATTAAGTATGTAGGAGGAAAGACGGGCAAAAAAAGGCTTTCAAAGATTTTAGAGAAAGAAGGAAGAATTGAGATAGGACGGTAATTGGAAAAAATGGTAGAGTCACCTTTTTTATAAAGAGGGATAATTTTGGCAATACGAAGGCTGGAGGGAAAAATCCTTGGGAAAGAGAAATGTTATATAACCAAGAGAGTGGGAACGCCAGGGCATTTGCGGCCGAGATAATTTCGGGACAAATGCCGAGAGGATCAGGATGACGGGAGGGTTTGAGTCGGGAAATAAGGGAAAGAAATTCATCAGGGGAGGTTGGGGTAATGAAGAAAGAGGAAGGGTTAGTGGGAATAGAGAAAGGGTAATGTATTGGTACAGAGGGTTACTGGGATCCCGAGGTAGTAAGGTAGCTAGGTGGAATCGAGTAGGTAAGAAGGACGTAAGCTGGGTGGAATCGAGAGATGCAGGGTCTGAGAATGGGGAAACTCGATTGGAGGCACCACGAATTAAATTATTAATGGCTTTCCATTTAGATTTTTTATTGCCCATGTTATTAAATAGGTGAGCATAATATATGTATTTAGTTTTTTATATTTCGGAGCGGACATGATTGGAAAAAGAACGAAAATTAAATTTGTATGAATATGATACTGAAACTATGTTTTAAAAGAAAGGGAAAAAACATTAACATATAAGGTCGCGCATTAACCACAGGCTAAAGTATTCAGTCAAGAAGGAAGTTTAAAAATAAACGGATCATTAAAAGAACATGTAAAAAGATTTACTGTAATTCAGAATAAGGAAGTTTAGAGTGATCCAAGAAATTGTCTAAGGAAGAGTATTGTTGACTAATGAAAATAATTTAGGAATACATAATGAGCAACTCCACATTATTAGCATACAAAACAAATTTTGGAATGAGGAAGATAAAAGTATGTCGTTAGTACGAGAAAATTAAAGAAGGGAAAGGAATAGCCTTGAGAAACACCAAATTCTTGAGGGAAATTCAAATCTTAAATCTTTCTGCTTACGATTTTGAACCATAATCTTTTGTATCACATTTTGTTGCATTCTTAATTTTTTTCTTTCGAATTAAAGCTTTCTTAATTGTTTATTATGGAGCAACTATTAGCAGATTTTTAAGTCATTTATACAACAACAATTGTATACTAGAACGATATTAAAAATTAGCTAGACTAAATAAAAATTATAATAATTTAGAAATGCCAAAGCATTTCGGCTTTCTTATTCTGCCGAATAACATTTAAAATTGTTTGAAGGCAAGTAAACTTATTAAAAAAATTTGATTCATATTACATAATTTAGCTGAATCCATAGGTGTCCCTGAGGACATTCATGCCCAGACAAATTAGATGCCAGTTGGAGAAAATCTATTTTTTTAGTCGAAGGGGAAAAGCATTTATCCAGCCACTTGATAGCTTGAGAAAATACTCACATGACTATGTATTTTAAATTAAGGTTTCGCTTTTTATTTCTATTTTTTTTTGTTTTTCAGAGAAATGGAAGGATTCTGGGCACAGTAAATGGAAAGCCAATTTCCGTTGTGCGCTGAACAGCGTAGACGAAATCGAACGGATAGGTGATAAAGACCGGAATTGCAAGTTCCACGGCACCGGTTCCTGTAAGGAATTCAGGTTCAAAGAAAACAGCCGGAAACGTGATAACCCTTTCTTATTCTCTTTTTTGTCTGTCATTTATATGATTTAGCGTCTTATGTTGATTTATAATGGGACGGGAAATGTAAGAAGTAATTAATGAGGCAAGACACGTTTGGAACTTGATAAATGACCATTATTGCAGAAATGCCGTGGAGTTATTTAATTTAGCTAATGACTCCCAAGTTATTTATTAGCCTACTTAAGAATGAGTTTTATAATTATCTTTATCAAAAGGGACATTAATGAGTGGATCAAAGGAGGCCTTTAAAGATACAGATGTTGAAGAGTCTGTACACATTTTGGGAGGTGCTTCCTGGCAGGAAAAAAAAAAAATCCTTAAAAATGTGTCCGGAAATGCATACTGTCCCCCACAGCTGCGAAACCATATAGAAATCTAAGTCAGTGAGATGGCCAATCGGCAACTGTCAGCAGCGGTTTATAATATGATCAAGGCGGTATTTATAGTCGGCCTTAGATATGATGCTGTGACGCCAGAAATCGATATGGTTACCAATTTCTTGTTCATTTTCCACCACTAAGTTAGTGACATTTGTCTAGCGAAAATGACGGTGGGAGATTGATAACGTGAACCTTCAGAACCGCCTAGCGGCATTTTTTGACATTTGTTCACTTTTTGCACTGCCTACTTTATTATATAGTAGGCAGTGCTTTTTGTTCCTTGGCCTGGAAGCACCTCCCAGAAACCTCGAGTAGTTACTTATCTCGAGTATTATAATGCAATCATTGGGAAAGAGAAAAGGTACAAAATGGTCCACTGTAAGTGCTGCAAATGTTAATATAAAATTCATAAGTGTGAATTTAAATGATAAAGTTAAATCAGCGATTTGCTTCCATCCCGTTTTGCATTGCCCTAAACACTTTTTCGTTTATGTTTGTTCTTTTCACAAACTGATATTATATTAATTTAATTATCTGACGCATATTTCTTTTTTTTCTTTAGGAAAAAAGCCAAAACATAATTCAAGCGTTGACGGGGAATTCGAAAACATTGCTCAAACAGATGTCGATACCACAATTTCGGTAAAAGCATTTAATTAACAATTCTGGGAATGTTGGACTCGAAGGCAAATCGGTGGGGATTATAATATGAAGTTTCGACAAAAAGTAAAATAAATAAAATATTTCTCGTAAAAATCTTTTAACATTTGCCATTGACAAAAGGAAGTTATTGATGTCTCATTTTATGAACTGATTTAAGATTACATATCCTCACAGGATCCAGTGAATAGTAATTATACGTTCTGTGAAAAAGAGGAAGAGATTTTTATATCAGTTTTTTTAAACAAATATTTCAGGTTTTAATCCTTGCTGTCCCAAACTAATTTTAAAATTTTTATACTTAAAAAAGGGTCATATATCATCCGTTTTCAGGATTTTCATTGCATTAATAGAAGATTTTCTTTTTAGTTATTACTTATTTACAAGCAGTAGATTCCTCGTAACTATAAACAACCAAATTTAAAAGCCCAGGGATTTTCATTGACTATTTAGTTCGATTTTTTTTTCATTTAATTTTAAAACTTCCATAAGAATCGTACTGACTGTGAGCTTATTATATTCGCATAGAATAAAAACTATTATACCCAATAAAATAATAACGATAAAACATGCTAAATATAATACACCGGGTTATTATTGTGCATTATAGTCAGTTATTCTCAGTCTACATCTTTTTTTTGACAGTAAAAAAAAGTAACTTTTTAATTTAAATACCGGGCCAAACTCATATTGCAGAGTAAGAAAATTACTCAGCAATAAAGATTTTATCGTAAAATGATAATAAAATGAATGAGAAAAATACATAGTGACATTAATTTCACTTAAGTAGAAGCACGCTAGAGGGCACAATGGTCAAGATCAATGGTTACCTAAGATATGAGCCACCTCTCTCAGCTGCTGAGTCGAGTCCTCTCTGGATCTATACTACCATTCCGATACACAGTTGGCTATCTCTAAATATGAAGCAGACTTGGAAATATACACAGATGGGTCACACATATGTGAAAACACTGGAGGGGCTTTTGTGGCCTTTCGAGGCAAGGACATTATAGGACAATCCTCCTTCACCCTTCAGCCCACCTGTTCCATCTTCCAGGTTGAAGTGCAATTCATCGCTGAAGCTCTGGTTTGGCTGACAGAATTCAAGGGGGCAGGCAACAACCGTGTAGCTATCCTCTCGGACTCTGAGTCCGCTCTGATGGCTATAGTCAGCAATAAGACCACCACTAGGCAAGTGCTCCTAGTTCAGCAGATATGATCCAAGCCCTTCGAATTTTCCTTGGTCTGGATGAAAAGCCCACATAAGAATATCCGACAATGAGGCGGCGGACAGTGCAGGAAAGCAAGCTGCCCTGCCTTTCCTGCTGGTCCAACCCTCCTTCCAGAGCTACAAGAAAACTACGTTCAAACATTATCACAACTTGGCAGGAGCAATGGTCCTCGAGTGTCAAAGGTAGACCCGTTTATAGTTGTATTCCTAAGGTCACAACGGTCATGCTGAACCATCTACTGTAGCATGCTAGAAATAGGAAGACCGATTCCCGACACGCCCAGCCTCTATTTAAAAGAGGAAAACCCCCTTTAAATAGTAATCCTTTCCCTCAAAAGCCTTAGGTGCCTACCAAACCCCAAATTCAAAAATAATTCCCTTAAATGAGTAGCCCAATTAGATTTATTAAAATAAACTAAGTCCAAACGAAGCAATTACTGGCGCGGACGTTAATATCACTACTTTAATAGAAAATTCTTAATCGGTCAAAATATGACAAATTAAGTTCGGTTACGAATCAAAACTATTGTATAGAACGGTCTGACGAACTCTATAAATTTGCCATTTTTTATGTTTATCAAAGAAAAGAATGGAAACTAACGAGTTACAAACAAATATTTCCTTTATTACTAAAAGGTGGTAAAAGGATTCCAATCGATGTGCCAAAATTCAAATACGGCTTCTTGAGGGAGTGCAGGACTTGAACAAACGGCGACAGCTGACAGAAGAAAGGTGACGACCAGCTTTGGTACGAAGAGTGACTAAGAGTCCAAGTAATGTCCACCGCACCGAAGCCACACCTAACGTTGATTGAATCCGAAGTAGAAGCAAGAGCAAACTATAAAAAAAAAACTAATCGATTGGATAATAGCATGACATAATTATTTGGAAACGAAAAAAAATTATTGAAGGGTTTATACGGGAAGGGGGCAGCACAAATAAAATAAAGAATCAAATAAATAAATAAAGATTTAGTAGAGACCTCAGGGAATCCGGGAACCTAAAGGGGAAAACACACTAAGAATATAAGATAAACACATACAGGGTGGCAAACAAACGACAGGGCAAGTATTCTCTGGAAACACGAAGAACTAGGCAAATTCAGCACACATACAAGCGAGGAAGACACAGAAGGCGGACGATCACAAACGAGTAGAGAGGTCCTGTAAAGAAGCAATAATATGATACAAGAAAAAAAAAATTAAAAAAAAAATCAAAATTCTAAATTCAAGTTCCAAAAATAAGATGCGTTCAAATTATACGAAAGTTCAGAACGGGATTGCATTTTTTTTTTTTCCTTCTGTCGTCAGACGGGAAAAATAGAGTTGTAAACGAGTTTCATTGCCAGGTTTATTGGCTGTTGCTTTCGTTCAACAATGTTTTAGTTCAACAACCGCAGCGAGGTCTGTAGACGGTGCTAGATATGGGGTTTCGGTTCTAGTTCCATTAAACTAAGTAAAAACGAGGTTATCACAGTAAGTTGAATCAAAAATATACGGCTACAATTTTTATTACCAGAAGCCTTCATGCTGGCCGATGACGTCGGCGACTATGCAGTGGGATCACTAATTAAGACTTTCGGGTGGCTTAATTTCGACTCGTCTTCATAAGAAACGAGCTAGAGTTGATAAAAAAAGAAAGACGGAAACGGTAGGAACCAACCTGTAATCTTATAAACGTCCGAATCCAATTTTGCCGATTACGAATGACGTCTCTGTCTAGCAACGAGGGAAAAACCCAGCTCCATTGCCGTAATCATAATCTTAGTAGAAAATTCAGCGTTTGCATTCCATTCTTAGGAGCGAAAGACTGTTCCTCCATTAATAAAGTTTTCGGAACTCCACTGTCATGGCAACGACGAACAGCTTGCCTGTGGTCCGTCTTGAAGATAGAAATTCTCGGTGAAAAATCAGCTGATATTCATGATTAGAAGTACATCTCTGAAGACCGACCCAATGTCTTATCCGCCATAGCCAAACTATAAGTTCTTTCGGCTTTCTAACTATGGCCGATGATATGCCCGTAGCCGTCCATAAGCAATACCAGGCTGATTGTAGCTGACCAGAGGCAATCCGATACTAATCTGACTCGGTCGAAAAAATCTCCAACCAGGAAAAAAAAGACCACGAGACTACAAAAACTCGCGCTCAAGGGAAAATTAAAACGCGGGCGACGCTCTAAAAGAGCAACCTCCCATAACAAAGCCATGCCTTGACTAACAATTGAACAAAGGCATGTCATAAAAGAACGATAACTCAAACAATCCACCGAGATTGAAAAACTGCAATAAACATCAGTTATAAAAAAATATAAATGAAAATGAACTATTTTGAGAAATAGTTAAAAAAAAAATTGTTTATTTCCTCTCTTTTTTTTTTGTAATGAAATATGATAAAAAGGTAAACGCCGAATAATAAGGACGTTAAAACCCAAATAATACGTTTGAGCCCCTTGATCTAAGCAAAAGCGATCTATCTTAAATAACGTGAGGAAGTGAATTCTGATAGAAGAGTCTTAAGGCCTGAAGGCTGCAAAATTAGGTGGCTGGGCCATAAAGGATTAACTCCACAATCTCTTAGTTATATAATAAAAAAAAACATTGTACATGAACAACGTGACGAGAGCACGTTATGTGAACCCTTTGGTAAATTAATAGTAGGGGGAACACGGTAACCTCCATTGAACTAAGAAAAATGAGAAATTCTTTTTGGCTAGCGTAGCCACACTAATTACTATTAACCTCACAGGTCAACCCTGAAAGTCAAGGAAAAGCAGGAGAAGTATTCCGAAAATTTCTGATCACACACCTACACGGGAGCGGAGGCCGCAAGCGTCATAAAGAACGAGACTAACTAAGGGTAGCCTGAGTGAGAATAATTGGCAAGGAATACGCGTATTGGGGAGGATACAAAAAAAAATTCTCTATGAAATTTACAAAACAGAGTACACAAAAGGCACGCTACACTACGTATGCAGTCCAGTTCATTTCAGTTCTACAATATCTACAGAGATTTAAGCTACGGGACAATGATCACCGGACCATATCTTGGCTGACTGTGAAGACCCAGTCATCGAAAAGCCCGGGAGCATGATTTACGGTCATCACTCATTCAAAAAAAAAAGGGTTACGCCATTCCTTACCAGAAGCAGACTTTGATGAGTGCCAACCTGTTAACAGACTTAATGCAGTTTGCGATGTCTGCAATACTTGCTCACTCTTTCTGAGAGGGGGCTATTCCTCTAGTTATTACTTTCTTATTGCAATCACTGTAAGTGTTTGTAATAATCATTAATATCTCTTACTTCGGCCCATGTCTTTATGGGGTAATATTTTATAACTGTTGTTGTTAGTCCACCCATATTGTGAGGGATGGCTTTATATTTATTGTAAAAGGTGACTCATTCACTGTATCGTTTGATACCCCTTCTTTCAGATTCAATATTGCTTGGATAGAATAGTTTTTGTTTTTGTGATTCACATTTCACAGTCCTTGTTTCGTAAGGTTCCTTTATAGCGGTTTATGTATCTGTCTTATGGTCCCCTGGACTAGGAGGGTAGGGGTATCCTTTCAAATCAACTAACAGTAAGTGACATTAATTTAAATTGGAAAATAAAAAAAAAATATTTAAAAAAAATGTTCAAGATCAAATCAAATACCATTTTAAGATGACTATGTGTTAAAAATAAAATGCGATTGTAAAGTTGGACAAAATAATGGAAACAATATATTTATACAAGGAGAAAGTGCCCGGCGCTGTCGGGCAGAGCGTAACAGGTGGCAATGACAAAAAGTATTAACAAAGTATTCTTTTGTCACTCCTTGTTTATTTGCTCCAGTGTCATGTTTTCACGGCATGCTTCCATCCATAGAGCTTTTTTTTGCGGAAGCAGCCGCCTCTCTTCTTGCATTTGATTCTTTGCTCAACCCTTCGCTGTTGGCTAGACATCAGTTCTGTTCTCTACTTGATGTTAGCGCCACCCACGATACTTAATGCTGTAGTTCTTTTTATCTTCTGCGCATGCTCTCATTCGAGTTGTGAAATGTCTGACACTTACACTAACCTAACTTACACAAACCTAATCTAACATAACCTAACTTACATTAACCTAACGTAACTGGCGCTAGAGTTTTCCTAGCGAACACTAAAATAATTTTGAATTTTTGAAATTCTGACTACGGATTCTTAAAGACCATTAAAAAGTAGAATAGAAATGTCTCATTAAAACCCACTCTCTATCTCTTTGTCTTCAACGATAAAATTGGGTTCAAAACTTTAAAAGTTCTACACTTTGAGGGCCTCTATCTCCTAAACGGTTGGATCAATTGAAAAAACACCAAGAATAAAACATTTCTCGAATATTGAAGATTTCAAACATTTCAAACATTAAAAGATTTCTCGAACATTTCCTATTTAAGATTTCAAAGTTACCCCCCCCCCCCCCCCCCCCCCCCCCTCACAGGGGGGGGGGGGTAATTTTTTAACTAATGAATTTCTCCCGCGAAATAATTTACTTTTGATTTTGGACATTTTTTTCGTACAATGCTTAGTTTCCGTGATATTCAGTTGTCTCAAGATAAATGTCTCACCCTGTATATGATCTTAGAGGATGTTATTCAAACCACAGAAATAGAAATAAATAAAAAAGGCCTTGAGTATCATTTTATACACAATTAAATGAATTTGAAAAGTCATTAAGTTTATTATGTAATCATTGTTACAACGCAAACCTGATACATATATGAAATCAAATATATCCTACATGCATATCTTTCTTCCTATGTAGCTATCCCTGGACTCCATCGTCATCTTCGTGGACTCGAATTTGTCAAAATCTTGGTCCTCTCGCGAGAAATAGCTCGAGTCAATGCAACGTACAATAGGAGGTATCGCGATATGCGGCTTCCCTATCTAACCAACATCTCCTAGAGAGAAGGCCTGCGGACCAAAGGTGTATGCATTGCTACATCATCATCAAGCGGCCAAATTTAGGGCTTATTATTGATAGAAATACGATAACAATAGCCGTTTGATGATGATGTAACAATGTACGGGGTTGTGCATAACCTTTTGCTAGGGGGCTGCGACTTAAACCGCAACATTGTAGCACACTCTTATGACGCTTCAGCAGAGAGTAGTTCATTGTGCGTCTATTGGTATCAAACAAATATGGCTGGTTTAATAAATGACAGTGAAGAGCAGCGTTTCATGGATTGAGTTCGTGCAAATGCATATCGAGAGGCAATGGAAGCAGGTGCGTCTTTTATTAATCGCAAAAGGGTTGCGAACAAGTTAAACCGATCGCATAGATGGGTGACGGACAATTGGAAGAAAGGTTATGATAACTGCCATGCCGAATTTGCTGAGGGTAGGCCCGAGAAATTATCACAGGAAAGCAAAAACATCATTGCTAATAACAGTGGCAGAAAGTGCTATCGATTTCTTCTCATCAAACGAATGGCCCGGTGCATCCCCTGACCTAAACGTTGCTGAACATTTTGGAGCCGTGTTAAAAGACGCAGTGGAATCTTTAATGATTCAAGAACATGGTGAAAATCGGTATTCTCGAGACCTTCTAATGGGACACCTGACATCTGTTCTGAAGGACATGGAGTACGATACTGCTCTGTTTGAGACACTCCTCCGCTCCTACCCGAAACGGATGCGTGCTGTTCGAGAAGCAGATGGTGGCCACACTAAATATTGATGTGATAAAAGCAGAAATAAACGTACTTTTTGATTATCAACCGCAGAACATTCCACTTAGTTTTGTTTATTTCCAGACCCCTAGCAAAAGGTTATGCACAACCCTGTATACACCTTTTGTCCGCAGGCCTTCTCTATAGGAGGTGTTGGTCTAACCCACTCCTCAGAGCATACCGCTCATGCGCAGCGCATGCGCCATGTGCAGTTAATGACGTGATTGTGGGCAGAATTTCAAAATGGAGGAATAGCACATACTGTTCTGCTATTGTATTTGAAATATGGTTAATTATCGTGTGTAACTCATAGATATAATTCGGATACAAGAAAAAAGAAAAACTTAGTCATGCATCCATGGATAAAACGTCAACTTTCATCCATTCCCTCCATCTTCTGAACATAGAAAAAAGAAAACTGTATTTTTATTTAGTATGAAGAGAGACACTGCCCACAGGAAAGAGAAAAAATTTGCATTGCGCATGTCCAGAGCTTGAGCATTGTAAGGAAGCCACATATCGCGATACCTCCTATTGGCCATGAGCAAAGACGGGATGAGGCCTTTAGAATCCCATTTCGTGGACTTTTGGCCTTGGGATTTGTTGATTGTCATGGCGAACGAAAGCTGAACTGGGAACTGGCGTAGATGCAACTGGAAAGGCAAACCACTTGTAAGCAAGGGTATTTTCTTTCCAGTGTTTCTTGCCTGTGTTGATACCGTTGTTGATACAAACACGACGGGTCTATTTGTTCTATTCGTATCGTATAATCCCTTGTTCTACTCGTCATGATGTGGATAATCTAATACTTATTTCGCATAATTGATAATGGATAATTGTGGCGCGGGCTGCGCTGGATCAAGCCGCGCTAGATCGAGCTCTAGTTAAGCTAACTCCAGCACGGTTCTCCAGAAATCGCTTTTCATACGTGAGAAATAAAGCGCGGCTCTCGTTTCTCCATTAGACGGCTTCCGGCTCAGCTTCTCTCCTCTAGTGTGCGAGTACCGAGATCGAGATGAACAGCAAACAGAAAGAATCGCTTTTTCTTTTACTCAGTTATATGCGACGAAGGCGAATGAATAGATATCGTCGTATGCAGATAATGAAACGAAGATGGGAAATTAGAGAAATCATGTTGACGATTTTGATGAACGAAACTTGAACTTGTCGATGTAGAAAAGGCTGGAGATGGAGAAATAATCAGTTGTAGCGCTATCAACACAGCGAAGAATGGGCACGCTTTCAGCCATGTTTCAAATCGTCGCGCGTTCGCATTGCATTGTGGGATAGCTGGCCCGGGCCAGACGCCTTGGCACGGTTGTGATAGCGTGCCGTGCTGGCTCACTTTCGAAGGATGTGGCGCGGTCCAGCTCGCATTGGCTCAGTTTGCATTCAGATGTAATAAAACAAAATAACCGGGCCATCGCGGGCTGGCTCGGTTTGAATTATCCTATGTGAAACAAGTAGTAGTACATGCTCCCATCGTCTAATTCGGTGTCGTTCCTGATTTCGTGTTTTGAAAATTGTTTTTAATTTCTACCATTCAACTGCTTGGTAATTTGGAAGTAATTTTTTTATTATGGCCTATTTGCCTTGCATTGCTGGACATGAGATATACCAACACCACCTAAAGAGAAAGCCTGAGCGCGGAAACGTCATACATTGTTAAAACGTCATAGGTAGTCATCTCGTAGCCGACGTAAAAGACAGGCCACGGCGCGGAAAAGTCACCTGGTCATCCCTACTTTAGCTTTAAGACTATTGAAAAAATAAACACGTTTTTAAACTACCGAATATTACAAATGTTCGATGTGCCCCTTGCCAATCACTCGAACAACTCCTACGACATTCTAGCATATCAGTTGTTACAATTGCGACTGTTGTTTTTAACTCTCCCGAGTTTCCCAGCAGCAGTGCCCTTAACACAGTATCTTTCACATATCCCATGGCATTAGGTCTGTGGACGGGGGAGAGGAGGCAATGATGGAGAGCCATAGCCTTGTTCTCATGACAACCTTTCCAATATTAGGGTTAGGTTTCGTCAGAAATCGGCGACTCTCAGGTTACCTTGGCATTCATTTGAAAATTCCAGAACTTCTCCTTCACGAATATAAGAATAATGACTGCATTCAACCTGAGATATGGCGAACAGGGACGTTTTTTTGTGGACACACTGTATAATTCCATACACTTTCTAGAATAAATAGTTGTGAAGCAAATTGAACTAATGTAGAATCTGACTCTGTTGTCTTATGACCGTAGGACCACGTGACCACTACAACTGAAATCGGTCAAGCGGCTGAGTTTACACAGTTTAATCTACATTTGGAAGAAGATCCATTATATTTGGATGGGAGCATTTTTGAGCCAGGTGAGTGTATTTTTCACGTATACGCGATTTGAATTGCTTTCATAAATATGTGAGCAGTGTTCTGTAGAACATGATTTCGATATTTTTATTATATTATTTTAAATTATAAATTAGTGTTTCCCTATGCCTACATACGTATAATAGATACTTACACTTTTTTCTGAGGCTATGGGAGTTTCATTTTAAAATTAAATGAAAAAAAAACACAATTGAACTGAAATATATCGTCAGCTTCCCCTTGAATACAATATTTCAAAAGCTAATTTTTCGTTGTCAAATTTTCTTCCGGTAAGTGATTAATGCATCCATCGAACTTGAGACATTCTGCAAATGTTTCAGTATGAATTCATGGGAATTCCATTTTTGAGATTGATATTGCCGTGGAATATAGGACACTTCAATACCATGTCCGTCCTTCTCTTAGATGACCACCTTTTACGAATTGAGGCATTTCACGTTAAAACACAGCGGGCGAATAAGCGCAAAATGTTGGAGATAGTGATGTAACATTTAGCATCGACTAGGCTATTATTGCACGATAATGAATCTCACCTACGATAAAATCTTTAGAGAACTCTTCATAGCAGTGAAGTCAAACTTGGAATAGTGTTTCTCCTTTCTGTTCGAAATAGGCGTATCATGTCCTTCCTTGAGATTTTACTCATCTGCAGCCGACTGCCTGTTTTTTTTTCCCGTTCACTTCACGAATAACCTTTTGTCCACTTGGTTGTCGTTGACGTTTTTCCCTTGACTTGGAATAAAAAATGGGGTAAAAAATATTCCCCACTTTTATCCTCTTTATCCATTTTTTATCCTCACTTTTTAGCCCCAATCTTTTTATCAGAACGTAGTATTCAGAAAACCGAAAATTTTTATATCCTTTCGGTTCTTCTTATCTCCGCAGAAATGGCCTATTGTTTCAATTTGAAAAAATTGATAGTTCTAAAGACCACGTGACCGTGCCTCCACAACTCTTAAGTCCACTGGGATAATTTGGCCCGAACTTCATAGTAATGTTCTGCATAATAAATTTCTCTCCTTTACATACAGTATATATATACCATGTGGACCGGATGGATTCCTGTAATTCCGAGCCCAATGGCGTAATCCAAGCCAAACTAAATATAATTCCATCCAAGTCAAGTAGAACCTGACCATAGCAACTTTAATTCAAAATTCAACCTATATACTAAGGATGTTGAAAATATGAAGGGGACAGACTGATACACTGACGGACATGGTAAAACCAATACGTAGCGAAAGAATGGAGCGCCATTCTTTCGCTACTTAGCTTTTTGTCTAAATTGAGGTGTTCTGAGATTAAGCAGTGTTTTTTTGAAAACGCACTCTTATTTGTCCTTATTTTATCCCGGGCTTTTTTTTCCCATTTAGATAATGAATGGAATGATGCTGGACAAGTGAATGGTAAGTGTGACACGAAATTTAAATACTGTAAGACATGGTTTACTAAATGATATTATCACCTATTAATCTATTGTTTTTAATTACAAAGATAAAATTACATAAAGAATATTTTCAAAACAATTTATAATAGTAGCCTACAACCAATATAAAAAACAGAATCGTTATGAATTATTGCGGTTTTTAATGAATCATTTGGGTCCTTTTTTGTGAACATGTCATGTTCATTTACAAACCAAATGAGAAAAAGAGGAAATTTGTAATAGGAAAAAGAGCCAGTGACAGAATTTAATATCTTAAGCTTAATGGCGTCCGATCCAATTTCAAAAAAAGAAATTTTCAGTTATAAGTGCACACTTTTGAAAATTATTTATTTTTATCAGTGAAGAGGACAGGTTAGATTTCTTAGTTTCTTTCTGTTACGGAGCAATTTTATTCTTCATTTTTCTGGATAATGCTCTAAGGCACCATCTCACGTTTAGCACATTAAAAATAGTTATCATGAAACTAAATTTTTAAAAGTCAAGTTGCAACTAATTAACAGTAAAGACTATTTTTTTCTGTTACCTTTCAGGATTGTTCGTGGATGAAATTTTCAAAAGGGTTTGATCTAATGTGAATCGTTCCTCTTGAAGATGGAATCTAAATAATATTGGTGCTCCGACCAAAGAATGTAAAAACTTACGTTAAGCTTCCATTCGATTTTTTTATATTCAACAGAAACCTTGAAAGGTTCATGAATTTCCAAGAAAAAATCTTTCTCCGAGCTCTGAAATTTTCAGTATTGTTTGTATCAGATAAAGCGTTACAGAATTAATCCAAAATGCGATAATGATATTGCAATTTATCTCAAAGCTTATTTGGAGCTTTCTAAGGATATGATGCGACGTTTAATTGAAGCAATGATAACAAATGAATAAAAACAAAACTTCCGCCAGATTCTTACGTAGCCCACGAAGAATCAGATCTGATTTGAATTCGCATTGGTTACTATGGTGTTGTAAGAGCTTTCCATATACATTTTGGACTTATTATGTCCCATGAAAATACTCTCCAAACCACGATGATGAAGAGGTTCAATTTTGATGTTCTCGTCATTAGGCATAAAACAGTGAAAAAAAGACTTCCTTAAGTATGCAGCATGCGCCAATTTCGTTTACTGACACTGCTTGAGTCCCCGATTGTCAAAGAGAATATGATTTGCGCTGCTATTGCCCTCTTGTTGGTCTGTACGAGCCAATGCAGACAATGGATAATCCGGGCCCCGTTTGCTAACTGGATACTAATATCAAAAGTCTCCGGGCATTTTTATTTTCGCACTGCAAAAATTATTATTAGGATTATCCAATTTAAATTGCAGACGTTCATAGTTCTTGGTAATAGAACCGCCAATCCATATCATGAAAATGAGTTCCATACCATGACACCGCCTCTTCCTAACTCCACGGTGGCCATCATGCAGCCAGTTTGAGGAGAGCAGAGAGCAACCAGACCCAAAATCTATCATCTTACTTTCAGAGTGTGTACCGAGATTCGTCGCTCAACAACGCATGTATCCAATTTCCTGGAGGTATATATCATCGCTTCGCATCTATTCTGTTGCTATGGGGCTTATGGTAATTGTAATGGTGGATCTGAAAATGGCATTTCAGAACTCTGTAGCAATTGTTTCAGCTGAAGACTTCCGATTGCATCGAATAACATGCGCTAGAACTGGTATGATCGATTGTCATTTTCTGTAGCACCATTTGGCGGTTTTTCTGACGTTGCTCTGAGATTTTCACTTGGCAATAACACTTGTTGGATATTGGCAGAGAGACAGAAAATTCACGTACAGACTTCTTGGGTAGGTAATATACTACGATGGTATACGTTCGAATTCTCTGAAAATTTTGAGTTCTGTTGAGCGACCATTCTCCAACTGTATGAATCATAATAAATCCAGTAAGACTTGTTTCTATTTACGAGGGTAAGTCAATATAAAGTCGCAAAAAGACACAGAAATGAAAGTTGAACTAGTTACCTGATGAAATTTGGTTTATTTTTCAACGTATCTCCATGAACATTTAGGCACTTGTCCAGGCATTTCACGAGTCCCTCAAAGCCAGCAGCGAAGAAGGTTTGTGGTTGGTCTCATAACCAGCTGACAACCTCCCGACAGACCTCCTCCATATCCTGGAACCGGTGACCACCCAGATCAGTCTGATGGTGCCAAATCTGGATTGGAGAGCGGATGTGAGCCACCACTGTGTTATTGGCACTGTGTGGACGAACGCTATCATCCCACAGAAAAACTCAATCTCGCAAAGCACATTTGTTACGGTAAACAGGTATCATTTCCTTATGCACTTGCTCAGCAGATTTGCAGAAATCGAATTACAGCCCATTGTTCATCACGGATACAGTCAGCTAACACACCTGCCATTTTACCCTCTTGACACTCGTATGACTCACCGCCGCATGAGAACGTACCTACTAGCGCCGTATGCGTTATAGTGTGGGGCTGCCACCTAACCGACACCTGCGTAAAGGGTCATTGCAACGAACGATATTCCTAGCACAATTTCACATTGCAGCAATTTGAAGATATTTCATTTTGTGACTTATATATTAACTTATCCTCGTATATTAATTTAGAGATCATTAGAGATCCGAGACATTTAATTTCGGACACGTAACATTGTTTTGGAGGAGTATCCGAAAACTTTTGATCACAGTATATTTGTGGTATTTCTTTATGAACTGTGGTAGGTAAAGGATCATCATGGTCTTATTGGGTTGGGGTCCATGCTTGCAGGGGCCCCTGCCGACCGAGTCACGAGGACCAAACGGCTTATTATCATGGTCGGCGATAGAGAAGAGGTTGTAAGAAATCAAATATCTCTTTATTTATTGTACGTTATGGGTATTTCAGTTGCGCGGGGGCTTTCAATTTACTGGGCTAAAACATCTCATCATCGCTAACTCTTATATTTTGCCGACTCGAGAGAAAATTTGGAAAGAAGCTATACACAAAAGTCGTAGTTAAAAACGATCCAAAAATTAAATGCGAATTCAAATTGTGTTAATATGCATAAAATTTCGCGTTCTGAGCCAAACTTTGCAACAAGTCACGCGCTACGAGTCGAGCTCATTTGTTGTCTGCAGAACAGTTTACTTTACTGTATAAAATAGAACATTGAAACTACTATAAAAAATTCTTCTTTTTGATTTTTTTATTCACTTTATGCCGTTTTATAAAAAATAACGAAGCTTAGCAACATTACTGGAATATTGATTGCAATTTTCTGCTAATTTTTCAGACGTGACTTCAACAGAAGGTGAATTTGACGACCTCTTGAAATTCTGCGATTCCGACTGATTGTGTCGCCTCCTGTGATATTCTTTCCAAGTGCCTTTTTTCCTATATCAAAACTAGTCAACAACAAACTAACATTGCCTCGTGGGGAGAGCAAAAGAGTCGATGGAGAAATTACTCGTTTTTGTCTTTTAAATTACAATTTCACATTATAAATGTAAACTGTGATATTTGTCTGTGATCATTATTGATATTGTGTGTGTATGCATATATATATTTTTTAAAAAAATAAAAATTTTCCCCCAAAAAAATGAAATAAAGCTTTAGTATGATTTTGGATAGCATTAGGGCTTACGTATTGAAAAAATCGTATACACCAAAGTACATACAAGTACGATATTTCAATCGAATAGACCAAACTGTTCTTGTGAATATCATTGCTTTATTAGGGAGGAGACAATGAAAAATTGTACCGATGAACTTGTATGTAAGAATAAACTGAAATGATCCATGAAGATTTTTATTCTACGTCGTTTCTCAAATATAATGAATTACAGAAAAAATTCCAAAGCCTGGGATCGAACCAGAGACCTTCTTCGGCTTGACGTAGATGCATTTCGTTCTTCTGGCTAATTGCAGGAAATAGAGCATCCCGTAGGATATGTTGGTAGCGAAATGCTTCCATGTCAACAGTGGCTTAGAGCGTTAGAGCATCGGCATGGTAAAGCCGAAAGTTCCTGGTTAGATCCTAGGCTATGGAATTTACTTTCCCATTTATCATCTATAATTGATATGTACTAAATCATATCTCTTCTGGCGTAAATAAGCTCACCATTCTAATACGCACAACAAGGTTCCAGGAATAACGAACCATCAGTTCAATCTGGTTATATCTACCACAAAATACAGTATTACTTAAAATTCCATTTGAGTTTGTTTCATATATTTGATACCTTAGTACCATGGACCAAAGAATTAGTCCGTGTTCTAGTAAAGCCTCACATGGATGGACCTCTCCAAGGATGCCACTGCTACTCTAAATAATTTCTTACTCACGTAATCTTACTTTAGATGTACACTTGATGTTGATGAAATTCACACTCTTCCCTCGATGTCTTGAAGCAAAACTTGGCCATTTGTGTAGTCTAGCGGTCGCCGATTCTTCTATTTACTTGCTTACCATTTGCTCAATACAGCACGGAGCTAAAAGAGTTCTTCCTCTGTCGTCTATCCACTCTTTCTCAACAGTCTGCTAACTCTCCATTACCTCCAGTTACTGATCATTTTTAAAGATTTTCAAGAAATTGTTAAGTACTAAGAACTCTCTTTTCTAAGAAAAGCCTGAATAACAGGAATTCTATGCATTGTTAGTCATGAGATATATATTGTTGATCCGTGCAGAATGTTTGTGAATTGCGTGTTGATACCATTGTTGATAATTATTGTTGCACAAACTTTGCCTTGCATTGTTGGTCATGAGATATTTCTCATTATATGCCTTGGCATAACCATGAATATCGATTTTTTATCAATAATTATTATTTTTTCGTAATCTGAGGTAGACAGTGACCTTCCTCATGCTTTGAGGTCAAGTATGCAAAATTTCATCAAGATCGGAATAAAACTGTAGATCTGTATAAGAAACAAACACACCCACAAACAAACCCACAAACATCCTTCGATATATACATAGATGGTTCGTAAAATGTAGGAGAAAAATTAATGTGGTTTAATCACGAAATTTTATGCAACTGACAGTTATTTTGAAAATAATTTTTCACATATTTTCGAAGCCATGTTTACCAAATGATTATGTGGCTAAAGATGAATGGCTTGAGTATGCAAATGTGAATTGAAATTTCTAGTAAATAATTAAAAGTACATGTATCATTATCAAAATTGAAGTAATTTTTGAATTTTCACTTTTGTTTAATTTGCAAAATGTTTGATTGGCCTGTTCTTCCAGGAATGCAAAAGCAGTAGGAAAGTGGACATTTTTGATGGATACCTGTAGCCAACAATCAATGAAAACTAAGTTTCTAACTTTTTCTGAAGAAGCTGATTTAATTAAACTGGCTGAAAAATAATGTTTAAGTGCCAGAAAGTCACACCTCCGATAAGGGACATCTCCCACTAATGGACGCAAAACATTTTCCCGGGGTGTTCACTGTTCAGAGGTTTAACTAATAATTTGACGATATCAGGGATGAGTGACTTGTCCAGGATCGGGTTATGAGAGAGTTATGAGATTTGCAGACAAAAAAAAAGATAAAATATACTGAACATGGAAAAATGGTAAAAAATGAGACCAACACCTTTAAAATCAACAAAAGTTATAAAAAATTCTTTAAGAATTGGCATTAAATTTAAATATACAGGATGTCCAAAAAGTCCGCATCAGAGGCGAAATTCTAGTAATTTCTGTTTGAATGAAACCTGGCTGGATGAAACCTTTCTTGAACACTGGATTGGTTGCAGAGGACCTGCTGAATGGATTCCACGGCCGCCAGATTTGAATCCATTGGACTTTTCATTTTGGGAATATCCGAAGTCACGGATATACAGTGTCGCCAAGTTAGGGGATTCCCCCCCCCCCCCTAAATATAGGGACAAAATATCTTTGCAGGGGCAAATTTAGGGGAATATATTTTTAGAGATTTTTTGGGGAGATTTATTTTTTATTTAGGGGATATATTTTCATTTAAAAATTCGGACGCACGAAACAGCGTAGATAACAAAACCAGTGATTTTACCGCCAAATTCGGATAAAGGGAGCACATTTTCGTGTTATAGCATCGTACATGGATATATAGAATTAACCAACATTTTAAAACACTTTAGAGAAAATAAATAAATATGAAAACTAAATTGTAAATTACTATTTAAATAAGCTAATGTATAGAGAGAATTTAAACGAATAAACTTGAAGAACTGAAAGGTAAATGGAGAGTGAAGTTATTCCTCATACATGTAAAAAAATAAAAGTTCTTTATTTTGTAAGAATTCCTATGGACCATATGCACGGTCGAGCGGCGCCACCGTCGATTTTGTTTCAAAGCGAAGCTGGGCTGGCAAGCTTTAGTTAGGGTTAAGCTGTACCCGTGTTGGTCAGCCTATTGATGATTCAAGCAATTTTTTTTTACTTCAACTATAAACGACACTAACCGGATATGCTTTTTGACCTCATCCAGTATAGATAATTTCAAATCATGAAAAATTAGATGTTCGAAGCTAAGCAAATTATGTCAACCTATTTATTTGAACAATAATAAATAATTTGAACTTGACAGGACTATAACACAGATTTCATTATTTAAGCGACGGCTTCTTGACAACGACAACAATTTTTTTTAGAATTGTTTTTTAGGAATTATTTATAAAAATATTTATTTTATTTTTTAAATAACCTCATGGAATCCACCTGGGTTTTTTTTTAATCTCTTCCTCTTTTCTATGTCTTTATCATAATGTGTAAAATTTGAGCTGTTCCAGTTCATTGGATATCTCGTAGAACGTCTTGATCAGATTGTCCAACCCGGAGAGGTAGTTATGGTCGGTGTCCGTGGCCGGGAAGACGTGCGCAAAGTCGATCATACGCAACTCGGTAGCCGGCAACGCCAGCGTGTCGTTTGCCGTGTTGCCGCTAGATGTCGATAGCGGACCACACGAACAGACGGAGAGACTAGTGCAGCAGCAACAGGGCGTCGATTCCCTAGGCCGCAGCTGGAGGCCCTCCACGTAGCTGCTCGAAGAGGGCTGCTGTTGTTGGGTGGCATCACAAGAGCGCTGCTTCCGCGCACATCCGTTCCTCAGCTCTCTGTCGCCGTTCCGAAAGCGAAACTCGTCGCCCTCCGTGCTGCTCTCGTAAATGAAGAGGAGGGAGCTCGAGTAGAACGCGAACTGCTGTTGCGTCATGAACCACTTCCTGACGCGATTCAACTGGTTCAGGAAGACTTTCACCACTTTCGGATCGATATGGCTTCGGCCTCCCAGGTATTTTATGATGGCTGCGGGAGAGAAAAATAAATTAACAGTTTAGTGAATACGTAATAAAATGATCACGTCATGCCGTTACATAACAAGAGACTTAATGACCTCCTTTTATTGTTTTGTCCGTCAAATGCTTTCCAAAGTTTTTATCGTAAACTTCGTACTGTTTGCTTACTCTGTCGTATACCTTAGATTTAAAAAAAAAAAAAAAAAAGTAAATAAGATCTACGAAAAGTAAATAAATAAATGAATTTTTATTTTATATATAATTACATAATTTTCTTTCAACCACGACAACCGTTACAAACAGATGGAACCTTAGATTAATTTTGCTTTCCATTATCAACTCCCGTATTTACATGTTCCTGAACCAATATACAGGGTAGTCATAAATTATTGAGTGTATTTTAATGATGAATATTAAATAAACCGAAGAACTTACCCAACTTCATTATACAATATCCAGTTTATATCAAATCGTAGACGGTCTCCGGGTTTGTTTGTTTTTTTTTGTTTTGTTTTTTTTCCTTATATATTTTAAAATTTTTGTGCATATACAAAAGAATTGACAAAGGAAAGGTTACGAACTGCTGACGCTGGAATTTGATCAAGACTGTTTATTGTATTAAGATCATGAAATAATAAATATCTTGCATTTATACGTGTCTCTGATAGCTTTTTGAAAAAAAAAAACCTTTTTCTTAAATAATTAAACCAACAAGAAATAAGAATATGAACTTTCGAATATGAAACTATGGACAAATTTGCAAAATTGATTATCACGGATTCCATTTGGCTACCATGAGAGAAAAAAAAACCTGGTAATTTTTTTTTTGTCATGCGTGTTTATTAACAGACTTCAAAAAAAAGTGGGTATCAATTCGACTCGTATGTATGTATGTAATATTGTTGGAATTGCACAATATTCGTATATGTTAGTCTATGTGGGCTTCTAAACAGGTGTGCCAAATTATATAAGTGTATGTATGTATGTATGTTTGTCCACGTATTTCTCAGAAATTAGAAATCGAATTGCAATAATTCTTTTTTATTGGATTAAGTATCTTTCAACTTAGGGAACCGTTCAAGTTTCATCAAAATCGGTTCAGTAGTTTTCAAGATATGGACTGGTTATAGCTAGACGATAGTGAGAGTTTCATCGAAGTCGGTTTTTTTATACTTTGTTTAATCTTGTATTGTTTTTAAATCTGCTTGATGTTTTAACCGACTTCAAAAAAAGGAGGTTATCAATTCGACTCGTATGTATGTAATATTGTCGGAATTGCACGATATTCGTATATGTTAGTCTATGCGGGTTTCTAAACAGGTACGCCAAATTTCATAAGTGTGTGTATGTATGTATGTTTATCCACGTAGATGATATGTGCCAAATTTCAAGATATGGACTGGTTATAGCTAGACGATAGTGAAAGTTTCATCTATACTCTGTCCAACGAAAGAAAAACTGGGCGTGTCTAATTAAATTTCCGATTTCAATTGTTAGACATTGTTGCTAAGTAAAATTAACAATCGCTAACAATTGAAATTGGAAATTTAACTGGACACACTCAGTTTTTCTTTCGTTGGATACAGTAAAGTCGACTTTTTTATACTCTGTTTGATCTTGTTTCATATCATAAGCCTTCATTTATTTTTTCTAATATCTACCTAAGATATCTCGATGAATTTATTATGGAACCACCAGAAAAACTTGCTCTATTAAACAAAAAAATAATCATCCAAATCGGCCCATCCGATAAAAAGTTATTTGGTGATAAATAAAATTATTCTTAAACATAAATTTAAAAAAAAAAAAGTTTAAATGGAAAAGGAGACCGATTTATATTAAACAATCAACTAGGAAAATTCTCCTTTATAAATTATAATTTGAAAGTTAATAAAATAAAATATACAGTTCACTAATTATAATCCAAATTATTGTTGATTAGTACGAGATGTACAAATTATAATCCCCCCTTCTTATATCTAACTGGACAAAATTCTCATACATATATATTGGTCAAATCGTTTTTTTAAAAAAGATCCAATACTTCAGTTCACAAGTAATTATATTTTTAGTTAATTGCTTATTACAATATTTGGATTAAGAAACTGATTATTTTATTGAACTGAGAATTATTTCTTCCTTTTCGTTTTTTGTTAAAAAAAAAAACAATTTAAGTACCTTTTCAAAAATATTTTAGGTTACCAGGTTTTCTTTTAATTTAAAATTTTAAAATCAATTAGTTAATATTTGATAAATTATGTTAGGTTTGTTTATTGATAGCAATTAAACTTTTAAATACCCTTCCAGTTTAAATGTCCTGCCTTTACAAATATTCCATTATCAGATTAACAAAAATTAAAATTGCATTTCTTTTATTATCTTAAAACAATTTTGTGACGCAGCTTTTAAATTTTTTTATACATTTTGTATAAACATCTGATATTTCAGTAAACATAGGTATAAACGTTTTTATTGTGATGAATACATTAAAAAAAAAAATTGTCACGCAAGAAATGAGCACCAAGCTCTTACACCCGTGTATAATAGCTATTTCAAAGCTAAACAAAAAAATTAGAAAACGAAACATTTGCGCTGTAGATTTCCAAAGGATGACATTCTTCGTAAAAAGTGGATACATCTTTTATTTCGGCAACAAAATTATACAGCATTTTTTATTAAATTAAATTAAATTTTTTGTGTAACTGAAGCTATTTTCGAAACTCCATTGGTAATACTGTATGAAGAGGCTTCAAATTTACTTTTTATTTAGCAATACAAATGAAAATATTTATTAGGTATTAAGACTGATTAAGTTATAAGAATCAACTTTTTTAATAATAAAAATCAGTTAAGACATAAAAAATAAATTCATCCTTCCTCTAGATTCATTTACTTTCACCATGGATGAAGAAATAACTTTGCTTCTTCAGTTCCCTTCATCTATGCTTTCAATTGTCTCTGGCTAAGCCTCCATTATTACAATAACGATAAGAGTTGCGAGTTGTACGCGCTCTTTTAAAAATTCGTAAAGCATTGAATCAGCTATTGAAAGTCATTAAAAGTATACGTTATCGTTAGTTAATGCAATAAAGTTGTTTTAAAAAAATCAGAAAACAGGTTACGCTTATTAATACCTCTTGAAGTCATCTACAAAAACAGCTGAAATAACATTGAGGACATACGCCACCTTACGTTTCTGCCATTCCCATAATGGAGATCGCTGCACTTCCGGTGGCACCAGTGGCGCTCAGCAAAATGAATAGGGCACTGCCAGTCTCTTACTTTCATTTGTCTCTGGATTTGAGATTTAAACATTTTTTCAAAGATAATGAGAATTCCGGCTTTTAGTGACAACTAGCTGTTGATTCATGGGAATAAGTTTGATTGAAATAATTCTGTTATGTTTGTATAATAACTACTCTTATAAACCGAAATAAAAAAAATAAAAGCAAATACAGCTGATTATTGGTTGAATGACAATGTTTTTTTTAACTTTCCCTCCTTAAATTTCAACTCTTAAGTAAATCTGTTTCGAGCCCAAGAGAGATAAGGCCTGGAAGCGGAAAAGTCACCGGTCCATCTGGGTGCTAAAAATTTATTTTAAACTTATTCCCATGATTCAACGGCCGGCCAGGTGGCCGAGAAGGTTAGGGCGTAAGCTTTCTAGTTCTCGAGTCCGCCTGGTCGTATTCGAATCCTGCCGTGGGCATGGATGTTTGTGTTTGTCTCCGACTGCGTACAGATATAACTTGTGTAAAAGGCGCAAAATGACCTTAGTAGTCGACGCCAAAAATTCTAACAAACTAACTAACCATGATTCATCGCCAAGTTGTCACTAAAAAGCCGGAATTCTGCTGGCTCTACCTTATGAAAGTGGGTAAATCCAAAATCTTTACCTGGCGCAGAAACTGGCAGTGGAAAATTAAACACGCTCCATTTTCACGATGCGGAAGTGAATTTTAATGAAAGCATTTGTGCATCCATACATATATACAGATGGAATTTTTTTCCCAAAAACATTTCAACATATCTTTTCGAGACACGAGTTTAATTTTTTTAAAAAAAAAAAATTTTTTTTGAGATGGAGAAACGAATACATAAGCCACCACTCTTGTTGAGTGGTCGGCCAAAAAGTAGCATTACCATAGCCTACGAGTATGTTGCATTTTATTACTTGTAGGCTAAGGCATTATCTTTGAAATAATTTAACAATAAGGAAACTATTTAAACGGGGAATAACACAAATAGGATACTTCTGAACGGTCTGTACAAACTTTCAGGATACGTTCCAGGTCTAAAAGAAGCAGAAAAGGTCATATGATCATGGGGTTGAAAACTCTTCTTTCTAGAATTCTAACGGTTTTAATAGAAGAGTTACGACAATTCAAAGAACCAGAGGCTATTTTGCTATAGCATTTGCCTTGTTATTACCTTTGTTAAAGCATTTGTCTTGTTATACTGTAGAAATAAATCACATAGTTCGCAATCCTATACGCTTTAACGTTAACTTCGTGTACTGCAGAACACCTTCAAAGAACTCTAGTACACCTTCAAAGCGTGTTCATAGGACATTTTCTGCTTGGTTTGATCCCTGGAACATAAGTTTGTACGGACCATTCAGAAATTCCTTGTATACAGAAGAATATTTTTTTTATTATATATAATTGTTCACCTTCATTCCAGGTATACAGAAACCTTTCGTTTTGGTCGATATGTACTTATCCTTAGAGCGTTTAATTTTCTCAACAGATGCTTCTGGGTCGTAAGTTATAAACCCAATTTTCACGTCCATTATCGATGGTTTGCGAAATTTTAAAGTCAAATTTTCTAATTTCAAAAAGGACACCTCTGTTTGAAGAAATAAAAAGGGAAACATTAAAATAATTCAAGATGAGCAGCTGTGGGATAGCGTTAAATATTCATACAGGTATTGTTAAAGGAACTTATGTAATAGACAAAAAAATTAATTATACATTTTAAAGGTAAACTTTTTTTGAGCCTTGACTAGTTTCCGTCCAGCAGGCAACTGCAAGAAACTAATCAAGCCTCGTCAACGGAATAATGTTTTTTTTTTTAATACAATAACAGATTTATTTTTGAATTATTTAAAGAAAAAGCGACGTCAATTATAGATAAACGGTAGCTGTTCATATTTAAATGTTGGCTGTTGTTTTGTAAGTCAAATACAAGTTGAATGAACTGGAGTTTGATAACGACGCTCCGTATTGTTACCTTGGCCAGAAACACGGGTGGTGAAGACGCCCAGGTAGCGAGGAACGAGCGATCGGAGGCCCAGAATCGTTGGGTCGTTGGAGGTGTCGTTGAAGACTGCCTCGTAGAAATCCTGTTCTCGCTTGGCCCGCTCTGGATCCAGTACGAGTTTCAGAACGCTATTGTCCTCGTGGAGCAATATACCTGAGGGAGGGGAAGAGAAAGCAATGTAGACATCGATCATCTTATTTCTATAACAGAGGTTCAGGATCGTAGGATTAACTGTACCAGCTTTCGATTTCCCTTGCCCAAAGACGTGTCCGGCCGTCTGAAAGGTGAAGGCGAACGTAGACGGCGGTAAACGCACTCTTTCTTCCTCCTCCTCCTCCACCTCGTCGTCGCCATTGTCTCGCTTCCACACGATGCTGTTGCTGCGATTAACGTCGACGGCTATGTTCATCGCTCGGAGACTGATCCAGTCCTTCTACTCAGCGCGGTGTCCCTACAAAAACAGCATCGAACACCTAGGAATATGAACGAATCCCACGTATGAATCATAGGGTGAGAAACCATCATGTGAAGCGTACGGTGTCGACATCGAATACCGTGAAGGAGAGCCGCCATGCTCCGATGACGTCAGCGGTCGTCGTCGATCGGTGCTGACACCTGACGTGGGAATTCCCAGTGGGGTGGACGCGGAAGAGAAGCCAAATTAGGTGATGTCAGAAATTAAGAAAACTGTTAGGGCCTCCCCCATTTTAGATGGAAAATGGGTAAGGGAGAGCGAAGGCCATTTTCCTATCTTTTCTCCTTAGTTCGTGTCATTGTGCTCTCCGCTCTGGCGACAATTAAGCTTTCGAGCGCGTTAGCATTCACTTTGCTCATTGTTGAAGCAACAATGCTGCCTGTCATCTCCGCCTGTTGTCTGCGAAAGCTCCGCCGAAAAAGTTAAATTCTGAGAAAATCAGAAAAACTTCCTAATTGTTGGAAATACTACTTCTTCATTAATCTGTTTATTATGTTTACTAAATTATAAAATAATAATTGGAAAATGATCTTAGGAGGATTTTTTTCACGTCATTACCTCCGACATTGATAAATAAAATTTATTATTTTTCTCTATTTATTTAAATTATAAAATTTGACGACGACTTTTAAGACAACGCAACATTGGGTAGCAGAATATGTATAAGTGGGGGGGGGGGATATCTTTGCAGAATAAAGCCAATATCAATATGTCCGAAGTTTCCCCACGAATCTTTATACATTGATTCTAGGTGGCAGCAACTAATTTTTGGATATTTGCAGGTCCGAGATTTTGCTGGGATTCTTAATTTATATTGAACCCGCCTAGAGTTTAATTACAATTTGTATTTTAAACCATTTGTTAAAAATTTTAAGCGTCACATTAATTTAATTTTAAGTTGAAAAACCAGACTAATTGCCCAGCGACAGCGTTCATGTAAAATCTTACAAGGAGAGTGAAAAATTAAGTAAATGGAACAATAGATTATACAAAATAGGAAAAAAAAATGTAAAATTAATAAAAATTAGAAAGAGGCAAAAATACTCAAAGAATTACTTAGCTTTATTTTTAACTCATGATTTATCCTGGAATTTTTCACATTAATTCGTTGTTAACTGATCTCTATAGAAAACAGGGTATGATTTCACGTTTGCATTTTCTACCTACTCATATAAGCTTATTATTACTACTATACATCACTTTCATTCATTCCTCGCTTTGCTATGGAATACAATGCTGGGCTGTTTAAATCCTCTAATCCTCTTGCTACTAATTATCATAAAGATTCCCATTCTTATAATACAAGATCTGCGAATTTAATTCGCTTGATTATTCAGGAAATAATTTCACTTTTAACTGCGGAAATCTCATAAACGATTCGTTATCCGAACCATGTTTATATGAACTTTTGTTTTCATCTCGCTGTGGGGAATCACACCAGAAGTTTGTGACAGGACTTTAAATACACCCTGTATTTTGAGAAGCACAAGACGCGTGTTAACAATCAAACATTTTTAAATTTAAAATTTGGAACCAGTCTTGAAGGAATAGGAATTGACTATTATGAATTAAATAGATCGCTAAACGGTAAAAGGAAAAATGGCAATAGACGACTCTGATGAAAAATAATATCAGTCATTAATATCATGACTTTTCTGTGCGAAAGTCTTTTCGCATGAGTTCTGCTAGTTTATATACAGGGTGGTCCATAAGTCTGTCCCCCCCGCCCCCTTTTATTTTTTGAACCGAAGCAGATATGTCAATTTTGATGAATCCAATGAATAGGAAGTTGTGGGTGGCCTATCCCATGGTGCACTTTTCATCATCCCAAATATGCAAATTAGGACACATTCAAAATTTATCTCAAAAACCGTAAGGGATAGAGAAAAAACCCAATTGCAAACTTGTTCAGCATAAAAAAACAAACAAAACAAAAAAAACATCATCCAAATCGGACCAACCAATCACCCACAATCACGCGGTGACAGCGTGTAGCTTACAGTCACACTGCACAAGGAAAACTGAATGTTGATATTTCCGCCATGTAAAGCATGCAAATCAAAAAATTAACATAAATTACCATACTCGCATTCACTTTCATGCGGAAAAGCAAATAAAAGGCATGTTTCAGCACACAGAAGACAGAACAATTCCAGGATGGCAAGCTACAATGTTCCGGAAATGGTCAACATGATCTTCTGATTGTGGGTGATTGGTTGGTCCGATTTGGGTGATTTTTTTTTGTTTTGTTTGTTTTTTTATGCTGAACAAGTTTGCAATTGGGTTTTTTTCTCTATCCCTTACGGTTTTTGAGATAAGTTTTCAATGTGACCTAATTTGCATATTTGGGATGATGAAAAGTGCACCATGGGATAGGCCACCCACAACTTCCTATTCATCGGATTCATCAAAATTGACATATCTGCTTCGGTTCAAAAAATAAAAGGGGGGGACACTTATGGACCACCCTGTATATGCAATAAGTTAAACATTCTGTAGAACGGTAGATTATAACATAAGAAATTCTTATATAAGTATAGGAGTTATAATAATGTATAATTAATTATAAAATAGGAACTCCATTTTAATTAAAAGAAATAGAAATAAGAATAAACATTAAAAACAAGTGAATAAAAATGACCCGATGTTGAAGTGGACGAAATACAAATGTTGAAGTGGACGAAACTCGGATGAAACGAAGGTCTTGTGAAGCTAATATAGATGAAACACAGATGAAAAAAAGGTTTAGTGGCGAAATGTTACACGAAAACACAGGAAGAAACACAGTAACAGGAGAAGAAGATCTATGATGAAAGTCCGATGATAAGTAGAACGTTGATAACAAAATTGGAAAGAATTATAAAAAAACGTTTTCGGAATTTTTATTCCATCTTCAGTTTTGTAAACATTTTTGAATGAAATTTCCGTTAAAACATAATAATTGAAGACATAATAATAAAACAATGAAATAAAAACAATGTGTGATATTAAAATTGAGGAGATATATTGTTATTAGTTTGATTGTTGTGAACAGGGTACTGGTATTGGATTGTTGAGAGCAAGGGAAAGTGTTTAAGCACGGCCTCCTAGAAACTACCAGGCCTGAACATGACGTCAATGATGTATTGTTGAAGCACTAAGATTGTGACGTTGAACTAACTTCTGTAATAGCACCACCCGAGGCCAACGAGATAACAAGGCCTGGAAGCGAAAAAGTCACCTTATCATCGGGGTGCTAGCAACAATCCAACCTACATTGTTTCCAACAAACGGAAAA
>JAHWFO010004564.1:2856170-2878696 GCA_023313115.1 Rhysida immarginata
GTGGGAATAATCATAGACACTAGACATTAAAAAGGCGAATAATTTTTTTTATTGTCATTAAGTACTAAAATCTAATCACAGACTAATTTTTGGTTCAATTTCAAACAACTGCTTGAAATTTTGGTTAATTATATTTTAAACTATTAAATTATGAGAATATATTTTTTTTATGAAACGCATTAAACACAGATATAAACGCAATGATTAATTATGATAAATTATAGATATACTATGCATTACAAAATAAACGATGAGAATATACATGTTAATGTATGACAACATTACAAACGAAGGAGGAACACTGCTAACATATAAACTCGTGTTAAAAGCGAACAAAAATTTTTACGGAACTGTTTCTTTTTATCTCTCTATTGAATGACATGTTGGAGAAAAAAAGAGGAGGCCTTTTAACACAGAAAAATAAAAACTTACGCTGTAAGACAACAACAAGTATAATTTTACAGTGGGAAGTAAACGCTTTTCCAGCAAAGCATATTTTGCAGCCATTATCAGTCTTTGGAAAAGTTTCTTTCACAAATGTCGGATGAATTTCTCCTTGGGTGTCGGCTGGGAATAGCACTTACTTCCACATCTATAATACAGAGAAGTCATTTAACATTGGGATGAGATATACACACTAAACGAAAAAGAGTTCAAAACTGAATAGTAAACACTGTATGTAGCAATCAAGGTTAAACTTCGGTGGGAGGAACAAAAACAAAAAATGCGAACTTGAGAGCTAACAAAAGTTTTTGCGAGCTCCAATGAGAATCACAGCCATTTAGCGAGTTTGTTGTTGTTGGGTTTTCCACCAAAGAAAAACAATAATCAAAATAGAAAAAAGGCTGATGAAGGAAGGAAGGAAGGAAGTCCACACGTCCGACCAATGGTGCCTCCAATCAGCGGCAACAACAACGACGACGACGACGACAGCCACCTGAGAGGAAAAAAAGATAGAAATTGAATTCGATTATTCTGAGCGTGGCAATTTGTTACGTCTGAACACACTAACTAAATAAATAAATCTTTCTGCAAACTGTTTGTAACATAATCCAATAAGCAATCATGTTAAAAACAGAAATAATGTACCCTTAATTTATTTTATTAAAGGCCTCGTTCTTAATATTATTATTATTATTCTCAGTTAATAGACAGATGATATAGAAAGCAATGATATAATGATACGGTTAAAATTGGAATTAAATATAACAAATTTAATTAATATCAAAAACTTTAAATTTAAAATTTGCGTGCACGCAACTTTTTGGCCCAAGGCCGTGTAACTGTTATCGCAATCCACCGTAGTCGCCTGATCTGGCGCCTACATACTTATTTTTGTTCCCTCGCCTTAAGGGGGTCCTGAAGGGCACACGTTTTGCAGACTTTACAGACATCTGACGACATGTGACATATGTGCTTCGATCGATCCCAAAAGAGGCCTTCGCTGACTCTTCCGACAGCTTTATCAACGATGTCAAAAGTATATTGTGTCTAACGGATGTTACTTTGAGGGTGATTAAAGGTATTTTGTTTCCATGTTTTATTGTTTTATATTTCCATTCATGGAACTTTTTTGACGCACCTTGTTGCTACGGGTTGCAATTTTTTGATAAAATATGGATTATAAAATTTAATTTTTATATGAAGGTGGACTTAATTGTAAAAATGATAGATTTCTTAGTTTTGGCTATATACAGTTAGTTATATGCACATCTGTTTGATGACATACAGACAAAGTAAACAAATTGAGTAGACATGATGCAACACTGCAAATTAGTTAGAAACAACAAACTGGGCTTTCGATTAATCTATGGCTTATTCTAAACATTTTCAGATATTCACGAGTTATATACAGTCATGCAGGAAAAAAAATTTAACGATAGTTACATTTACAGCATATCCTCACATTCATCTCACACATGTTTTTATAATATCATTTAGGCCATGCTCACCATCACATTTTTATCTGTTCTAGCATTTCGCAGATCTAAACCAACTTTCCACTGTGTGATCTTTAAATTATATTGTCAAGGTATTGCGAATTCCCCGTGTCTGGCCCACTTATTTTTTAAAATTTTCTAATACAAGTTAAGTATTCTATTTTTCATTCTATTCCATATCAAATTACTAGTTAAGTATTTCAAATGTCACATTCGTCATGTTTTTATAGATCTAAAATTCCGTTTTAATAACAGAAATATAAAAGAAATATTACGTAATTTGGAATGAAAGGAAGAAAGGAAAACTGTATTCGCCGTCCCCTAGTATGTAACCATATAATGGAAGGCAGTAGAGAAAAGCTAAAAGGTTTCCTGTGGAAAAAAAAAAATCATCCCAAGGAAACCAAATATGTTCTCTGGAGTTCAAGCCGAAGCGAGATTGTCTATAGAAGACGAATTGCGAAAAAAAATAAACATTTATAATATCCTTTGAAAGGAAAAGTAACCACACGCTGTGTTACGGAACTTTCCATAACAAAATTACCAAAGTGATAATCTGAGATGTTTTTACAAAGCTTCAGAGAAAAAAAAAAAAGCACATACTGATGTCATTTTTTTTTTTTTTACACACGCTTGATAAATGAATGTCCAAATTGTGAATTCAGAAGATGAGGTCAACTAAACAATATAAGGGCTGTTCAAAAAACGGTAAGCTATTTATATAAGATCAATACGAACATGATCTTTTCAAATAGATTCCACCCACTTGGATAAATGTTCTGCCAGCTCGTAAACAAATGACGTAAACCATGCTTTGCCTCCTTCTTGAGTAACAACTGCGTTTCTTTTAAGAATGGTCGCCATATCTGGAAACTTCAGTACTTTAACAAGGGATTTTAGCCTGATATTGGATATGACTTTCCTTTAACTGCTGATATTGGATACAGTTGTTTGGAAACACCATATTCTTCAGCAAGTTTTCTGCAGTTAATTCCTCTGCTTTAGCTTGATCAGGATTTTTTTCTCTTTTCTAACGAAAGCTCAACTAATTTTATATTTGCACATCATGGAAACAAAGAGGGCAGTGTCAAAATGGAAACTAAAACGGTCCAAATTATGAGTTAAAGAGGTGTCCACGTAAAAGGTTTGCTTATATTTTCAGATAGTAATCAAAGGAAAAAAAGTGTCCAATATAGACAGGTGTCCACTTTATTGAAATGTCCAACTTTTGAGGTTTTGCTGTACATTGGCTTTTCATTCTTATGCGTTTTGGTTGACGCTTTTTACAGTGAATACCCTTTTCAAAAATTTGTATTACATCTGCGTTTTCAAGTCAGATTTCAATTAATATAACATAAATAAGAAAATAAGAAGTGGTATGATAATCACTCAATTACATAAATAACTAAAATTCCTTTTTAATGTTAATAAAATGATATAAATAAAAATAAATAAATCTGTACCTTTTGTACGCGTCATTTTTTCTATCTCCCAAACAATTATATCATCACCCTAGTTTTCTTTAAGTTCAACTATCGTCATTCCAGTTTCATCGCGACTTTAAATTGGTGACATCCATAAATTTATTTTATTTTTATTTATATCATTTTATTAACATTAAAAGGGAGTTTTATTTATTTATTTAATTGACTAAATAAGAAGAGGTCTGTAAGAAGAGGAATCCGAAGAAATATTTACGCTTCCTACGCGTGTCTGATAGGTGTTAATATAAAAGCCTTTTAAAATCTTGTTCTGTGTTATTGAATATGATGGCGCGCTTTTCTAGCGCTAATACGCATTTTCTAAAATTTTCGAGGAAAACCATTAAGTATGCAAATTTAAAAAAATCTTAAAAGAACACTTTACATATTACTATGCGCTTTATTATATTAGTCAATTGACTGTGCAATAATAATAATAATTAATTACATTTAATATTCAAATTGTTATTCTTAATAAATTCGGCCTGCAGCGACACAAAAATTGCATAGATACATAGATTACAAATGTTGCCGTTAAATTGACCAAACCTTTATTGTACTGATTAATAATTACTTATTTGAAATAACTCATTGTATGAAATAATTGACGTAATCAGCTAAGCCCTCTTTCGATGCTTTACATTTTCCGTTCCGTAATTTATCTGAAATGGCCACTCGCTCTTTGTAAGCTACTCGGCACCCGTCTTGCAATACGGTGAAAAAGGCTTTAAAGTAGAAAGCCATAAACTAGTAGTGGGCAAACTTTTTTATTACAGATTTTTAACCTTTTCTAAGATTTTAATATGAAGTGCACTTTTTCCCTAAAAATAATTTCAAATTATCCTATTCCCGGAAATTTCCTAAAAATATCTCTCTCGCGCATATTTCTAAATAATCTTGCGCGGGCCGTAGTTTGCCCATCACTGCCATAAACCATAAAGGGCCGTAAGAAATACTTGAATTTCTTAAATTCTGTGTTCCTCTTTATTACGAAGATTTGAACAAAACTTGATAAGTGATTTAAAGTATATTTATTTCATATTTTATTACAGAAGTTGGGCTAATCACAATGAAGGTCCAAATGAGCTCGAACTCGAGACCACCAATGCCAAAGAAACCGAAATTCATTTTTTTAATTCATTCAGTAAGAAAAATGAAAATTTCGAATAGCTTTTCGGTTCACTACAATTTTACTGATGCCCTGTTATAAATATCCTTTTCATTTCCCCATTCACTGAAAAATCCTAAGAAATATTTTTAATTTTATTCGGTTCGGACGTTAGCATATAAAAGACATGAAATGTTTAGAACCTTTGAGAAGATCTGCGAACACAACTGCATTTATCTTATATTATATGGATTAATATTTTGCTATTCTGGGGCGCAACAACAAAACTAAATCTATTACGTATATTTAATCTCCAAAAGTGGTTCTTACGCATTTTACTTAAATTTCGAAAACCTGACCCAGTTTCACACTTATTCAACTCAATAGGCATAATCCCAATATATCAACTCTGCCATATTAATCTTGCTACCTTCATTTGCATAAACATAAAAAATAGCAACATATACATCTCCCTTTCTCAACCATTATATACATCCACCAACATCCCCCCCCCCCCCCTTATAACACCCGTCAAACCCCTTCCCAACCCCTCTAATTACACGAACCTATCAATTCTAAAGTATTTCCATTGCTGACAACAGACAATGGTCATCCTTACCCCCAGACTTCCGCTCTTCTAGAAATGTTACACTTTCAAGTCCCGATTAAAAAAAATTCCTCTATCTTACCTCTCCCTTATAAGGCCTTCCTCTTATCAACTACCCTGTACCCATCCAGGACCTACCTCGTCGGCTTTGCCATACTGGCCCTGGATGGTCATCTTGTAACCAACCTGTAACTTATCTCAAGATTAAATAAATAAATAAATAAATAATCTAAATGATAATAGCTCGCGTACTTAAGACAGGTAATCATGTCAACACTGATAAGCCCCTTTTTTATTTCAATGTTGTCTAATGAGCCATCACATATATAAAACGCTTAAAAGTCGCATTGACATCTAAAGGCCCACAACAATCTGAGAGTTACTTTTTCTTCCCGCAGCACTGATTAGTCGCATTGGATCAGTGGATGGGCCCCTCGATCATCTGTTTTAAATCAAAACTGTATCTGCCAAGATCAGATACAATTCACCTGCATCAGCGAATCACTGTAGAGTGCAGCGCCATTTCATTATACATGGTGTCCTGATTCTTCGGAACAAGAACATGCCTAGAATTATGTTTTGAAATTGGTAATGGGGTATATGCATAATTTTTACAAATATTGTCAAATTAAAGAACAAATGTTCGCTTCTCAAATCCTCACCGTTTTTTTATAATTAATTTTTATAATTTGCTACTTAGCCCCACCCAATAAAATGTCAATCAGCTCACATGACGTCACAAATCAGCTAACACGATCACGGCAGCCATAAATCATTGTTCTGCTCTCATACTTATCGATGATTGCATAGCAATCCAAATATACATTTATGGTTTAATAAATTACGTTGTGGAAAAGTGAAGGACCTCTCTCTCTTCTTGACTGTATCCACAGTTTTGTTGCTACATATATTTAAATCACATGAGAACTTTGCTTGACGACTTACCTAGCTTCTTTAAATCCACGACTTTCAGCTACTGTAAAGCATTCGTTGTATGAAAAATACTCTGCCGCTATCAACGAATTTACTTTTAGCAGGTTATCTGATCTTACCTTCATCTGGTTTGATCATTTTCGTCTTCTTTTTCTTCCCACAGCTCTCATCTCTCTCTTCTCTCGAGAGACTAGCTGATTTCAATACAGAGATTTTTAATGACGATAATTCCACAGAAATTGCATCTTTATTTACTAAATGTGCATATGAGCTGCATTAGAATACGCTTTTATACAGAAATTATCAATATATGGAGGACAAACAAAAACAACCATGCCCGTGGTGGGACTCGAACTCACGACCTGGGCGGCCCATTTTCTTCTGTAAATGCACTGTTAGTAGCTCGAATAACTTAAATAATGCGCGCAAATCTGCAGTTGCAAACTTGTTAAAGGCCAAGCTTGGCGTCGGTTGCTGATTAGTGACGTCACAACCAATCAAATCCGTTCTTGGCCAAATGATAAAATTGAGCTTTTAAAAGATGTTTTTTTATTTATGAAAACAACTTTACAAAATTTTTACATTGCAATAAGTGATTATTGAAACTGCTTCTTTCATTTTTTTTTATGAATTTTAAGCAAATTTAAAATTCATGCATAGACCCCATTGTAATTTAAATATTGCAAACAAACTGTAACATATTTTATCATAGCAGAAGAATTGGGCTACCTTGTTTTGTGCTCATCACCAACGCTATCAATTATTCGGCATGCTGGCTTAGTATTAAAATTGGTAATGCTCTCCGAATTTATGGCCATAAAATAATGATGATTTAACAAGTCATTACAAATTGCTAAAAACGGATTACCGTTCTAGTAGATTATATAAATTCGAATATTATCTGAATACTATGAAGTTTTTGACTAAACCTATCTCCATAATGTCATCCAATTATGGAACACGCTTCCCTTTGAACAAGAAAGTTGGCCATCAACTGTTCTTCTAATTCATATATTCAAATTTGCACCCATTTTAGGAAAAATTAAACTAACTGAAAACAGTTATGATCAAACTATGGCTATTTAAACCACTCTGCATTTTACAATTGTATACATATAAATAAATGTGTATATATATTTAGTTGTGATTCATTTCACCGGAATGCTACTAGCATGTAAACAATTTAAACAAATAAGTAAATAAATGCTTTAATCATTTCGAAAGTAAAATTCGCTTTAATCTCATTCTTTATTCGGTAGCTGTCTCAAAATATTGCCATCACTATAGACATTATTTACACAATAGATCAATCTCAAAGAGCGAAATCTTGCAACTATTAATAATGTTTTGGCATATGCTAACATCGGAGAATAAACTTCATGTCAATGTTATATTTTTGGGCGATTGCTAAAGCCATTTTGGAGAGGGAAACAACTCTTGGCAAATGTGGTCCTTTGGTGGAATTTTTGGCAACCGACTCACCCATTCGTCAACCGATTTCTTAGGCCTTCTCTTTATCCGAATAAAATTTTAAGCATAGATTGCTACAATCGTTACCAACAACGTCTCATTTTATAAGATGAATACTGCTTTCATCAGTGGGCTGCCAAAATAACTTAAAGTGTGAAGTCAAACTAAATAAAAACACTTATAAAGTTAGCGGCTTACTTAAAAAAATAACCCCGCATTTTAGGGAAAATGATACAGGCAAAGAAAAACTTTTATTAGTTCTATATAAAATATCTACCACTATATGGGAAATTCCAAAATATGAAGAAAGTGAAACGCAATATACGACCAAGCCTTTCACCTTCGCCACAACTATTTAAGGTGAAACTACTTCATTCAAATTAACCAAAATCAAAAGAAAAAAAATTAAGCGAATAAATTTTACTTACAACTGATCTTGAACCAGTTTCTTTTTTTCCTATTTCCTGGAATACGACTTAGTTTCGACGCTGAAAATTATGCCCCTGAATGACTTCCGCATCAGGTTGCCAAATTTTCGGACACTCAATTGGGTTCGTCTAGAGAAGAAACACATAGCGAATGAAAAAAATATGTATTTTTTAAACTCAAGAATCTAGTTTTCTCCATAATCGTATCATAAATTGACAGGCAGGGGAGGGAAAAAGTCTTTTATATTATTATTTTACGACAGGAAATTATAAAAGCAATAAAGTCTTAAATTTTATTTGCTCAAATTTGGAAAAAAAAAGCCTGTTTATGAAAATCTAATGAATTGGTCGCGATTTGTTTGTCTCTAATTTGCGACAAATTAAATTCCCCCTGCAATTTTTCCTCCCTTGTAATTTCACGTCGTCAGTATTCCTCAGTAAACCAAAATATAAATGACTAGACAACGTAATTTAAACCAAGAACTACTTCTGCTTATTACTAAGTGCATTGTAATTTTACATTTCAAAACACAACATATCGGAAATTGCTTTTTTTTTTCATATTTAAAACAAAAGTCAGTTCACAAAAGAGATAGAAGCTTTACAATACATTTCTTTTTATTGGAGAAATGATTAATAACCGGTTCCCCCTTTATTGTAAAGCTTCTATCGTTATCATTAATCGACACAATACAAGGACTTTTCACAACTATACTAAAACTTAATGAAATGATAAATTAGAATAAATTTTTAGTGGTTACAATTTTTTGTTCTGAATTAATAAAGGCTGTCCTGTTAAAATTTTAAATTTCTCACCTTCTTTATATATGTCATTTTTTACTAATTTTTTTTTTAATTGAAATGAATTTTTAAAATAAACCTTTAATAAAAAATTTAATTTGCTTTCTAAAATTAAAAATTGATAGGTTAAACATTCGTTTGGAATTATCGAATTATGAAGCTGAGCAAAATGATTTTCAAAAATAAGCAGTATTTCTTAGGCGAATTTTCCTAAAAAAAAAAAATCCGACACTTAAATAAGTTTTTTAATAACTTTCATTTGTTATTGAATTTCTATAAATCTTTAAAAAGCGAATTTTTTTCCGTCGTAATTAAAAAAATTCAATTAAATCTGCCATTTTCTCTATAGGTTAACATTAACCCATTAACAAACTTCCAGATTGACAAAATTTTGGGGAACGTGCCTCTGAAGTTTGAATTTGCTCCAAAACAAGAAGCAATCACCCTATGAAATAAGAATCAAAACGGCTGCCTGCAACAATGAATTCTCCATACTTTCTTCAAGTATGCCTAGAGTGCCTTTCTAACCAATCCGCCATCTGATTATAAAGACACTCTAAGTATCCCTGTATCCCTAAAGCATTAGATAACACTAGTATTATCTAGTGCCTTAAGTATCCCTAGAGTGCCTTTATCACCAACCAGTGGGTATAAAGGCACTCTAAGTATCCCTAAAGCTCTAGATTAGGAAAGTACGGCAAACTTCGTCGTCTGCTGCAAAATCCGCCATTGTTGGCCCAGTTGGCCCTATCAAGTGAGCTACGCTTCCTCTAAAATTCGGCTTAAATGCATCCTTTTCACAAATTTTCTTATTATTATCGTCTGGAAATATAACTGACAATCAGTAAATTCTGTAACTATTGATTTTTCTTTAAATTTTGTTTTCAATTATAATTTTTTACATATAACGTTGAGGCAATTTAACGATAACCAGATTAAGTTTTTAGTTTATTTTCACTTTATTTATTTATCCTTAATAAACGATTTACATGTAATTAATGAATTTTAAAAAACATTGTGTGTAGTTTTTGTATTTTATTTATCAAAATATAATTTTATAAATTTTTATTAAAATATTACTTAATAAACTTTTATCAAATTAATTTTTATATTTATATCAAAAATTTCACTTTACCAATTTTAATTTCATTAAATTATAAAAATTATTAAATTATTAAAAAACTATAATTATAAGAAATGTCAAATATAATTTAGTAAAATAGGAGCTATTAATTTAAGTTTTTGATTTAAATATAAAAATTACTTTAATAATTATATTTTGATAGAAAATTTTAAAAATTATAATTTGGAAAAACTATCCGCTTGATTACAAAAAAAAATTACAAAAAAATAACTACACATGCAATGTATTTTGAAATTTATTCATTTATGGAAGTTTATAATATTGACGTAAAAAATCTACCAAAAACTTATAGTTAAAATTTCTATATTTTTTTCACCCAAATAGCAAATTTTCATTATTCAATTTCATACGTTATATTCAAGTTTAATGATGAGTGATAATTAACTTCGCTAAAATAAGATGAAAATAACATGGACGTTTTATTTCAAGCTTTGCCTCCACATTTCACAGACAGTTTAACCTTGTTATATTGTATTGTATTTTTTTAAAAAGAACTATATATTCAACAAAAAATTATATTTTCTGATCGTCTGAGAATTGCACGATCCAACATTTCAATAACATTCGGTAAAGTTATAATATAAACGTACTTGCATCTTATTACTTCTTCGGATATTTTAACGAATTTATTAATCTCCAAGGACCATAGATTGAAGGATCCTGAAATTTTGCTTATTCGGATTAAAATTTAGGATCAATCAACGAATATTTCATTAAAAATTTAAACTAAATTGCATCTTCCACATGCATCTCAATGGTATCTATCGCTGCGTTTGGGCCAACAATGGCTGAGAAACTCACGTGACAGCCGTTCTACCAATCAGCAGCTGCGGGCGGCGCGGAAAAGGTTTGCCGTACTTTCCTAATCTAGAGCTTTAAGTATCCCTAATACAATCCGCCATCTGGTGTCTTCTGTGAGAAATGTTTTAAATTCTTCCCCATTTCCCAACACTTTTTGCTTATCTACATTGAAAACAACAATATTTCGCAGAAAATATTATAGTTTTATCAATTAACTTATTATTTGAATTTTTTGCGATGTAAAATAGCAGATAGAAAATAACTAATGCTAAAATTACAAATGGAAATAAAAATATAAAAGGTAAAAAGTGGAGTTAGGATTATCTACTGTAAAATCCTCTCGAATTCATTTACTACAAAATTTATAAACATGTGATAGCTGATATGAAAAAAATTACTCTTTGACTATTCGCGAAAACAGCCCCTATAGGTGTCGCCACATGAAATTCAAGATGGCGAACGGAGAAAGGTAACGTGTGACCCGATCGCGTTGAAGAAATCATATACGATGGAGAGAAATAGGTTTACTATCAATTTTTAGCACATTTTCTATATATAGAAATGTGCTTATATGATCGGTTTGTCCAGCCGTCCGTCCGTCCGTCCGTCTGTAGACAATCCCACAATTCACTGCGTTGCATGTATTGAATTGCATGTATTGCAATCTCACAATTCATTCAATCATGTCTTGAATTGCTGGAAGAAACGAATTATCCTCGCATTTGGTAAAACGCGTGTTGAGAACATGGGTTCGGTTCTGCGCGTGCTCTAAACGTTAATGAGATGGTGTGCGTGCACGATGCACGTGTTTGACGATTATTAAAAGGGCAGTTCGGTCCCTAAATCAAAAGAATTTTTTTATTCCTAGGGAGCTTAGCATTTATTACGATAACTTGAAAACGAATTAACTTTTTCACAGTCTGTTTTCACCAATCCATTAAAATGGGACAGAGTACGCAGAAGTACGAACATGAGATAGCAGGAATAAGTACGTGCTCTAATAGCACGTGCTTTAATGGTACCATTATGATACCCTCTTAAACATTTCCTATAACAAGATATGGCATGTAATATATCAAACAAATTGTCACAACATATCATGAACGAATATAAAAGAGTAACTAGTGATAGCAAGTATCGGTCTAATGGCACGTGTACGTGCAAGGATGTCTTATGAATGAATATAACGGTATATAGTGATGTCTGAATTGTTTAGTAGTACGTGTTTTAATGGTACCAAGTGGTACCATTGGAACTTTCAATGCTAAGATATGGCATGTAATATATCAAACGACTCGTAATAAAGTGCCAAGAGTGAATATCACGTGTAAATAATGATCATAGTTATTGCTTTAGTAGCACGTGCCCTAATGGTGCCCTATGATACCAAATGGTAACCTTGGAACTTTCAAAGCTAAGATATGGCATGTAATATATCAAACGACTCGTAACAACGTGCCATGAGTGACTATCACGAGAAAATAATGATAATGGTTAACAGTTTAGTAGCACGTACACTAATGGTGCCCTATGGCATGATATGGTACCATTTGAACTTTCAATTCTAAACCATGGCATGTAATATATCAAACGACTCGTGACAATATGTAATGAGTGAATATCATGAGAAAATAATGATAATTGTTATTGGTTTAGTAGCACGTGCCCTATGAAACCATATGATACATTGGAAATTTCAATGCTAAGATATGGCATGTAATAGATCAAACGACTCGTAATAACGTGCCATGAGTTAATATCACGTGTAAATAATGATAATAGTTATTGGTTTAGTAGCACGTGCCCTAATGGTGCCCTATGATACCATAAGGTAACCTTGGAACTTTCAATGCTAAAATATGGCATGTAATATATCAAACGACTCGTAACAACGTGCCATGAGTGACTATCACGAGAAAACAATGATAATGGTTAACAGTTTAGTAGCACGTGCCCTAATGGTGCCCTATGGCATGATATGGTACCATTGGAACTTTCAATTCTAAAACATGGCATGTAATATATCAAACCTCTCGTAACAACATCTAATGAGTGAATATTATGAGAAAATAATGATAATGGTTATTGGTTTACTAGCACGTGCCCTAATAGTGCCCTATGAAACCATATGGTACCATTGGAACTTTCAATGCTAAGATATGGCATATAATATATCAAACGACTCGTAACAAGGTGCCATGAGTGAATATCACGAGAAAATAATGATAATGGTTATTGGTTTACTAGCACGTGCCCTAATGGTGCCCTATGAAACCATATGGTACCATTGGAACTTTCAATGCTAAGATATGGCATGTAATACATCAAACGACTCATAACAAGGTGCCATGAGTGAATATCACGTGTAAATAATGATAATGGTTATTGGTTTACTAGCGCGTGCCCTAATGGTGCTCTATGATACCATATGGTACCATTGGAACTTTCAATGCTAAGATATGGCATGTAATATATCAAACAACTCGTAACAACGTGCCATGAGTGAATATAACGAGTAAATAATGATAGTGGCAATTGGTTTTGTAGCACGTGCCCTAATGGTACAATACAGAATTTATAGAACTTTTAATGCTAAGATATGGCGTGTAATATATCAACCAACTCCTTACGCGTTATTAGGTCTTTTGTTATCCATAGCTTATTTGAATCAAGAGTATAGTACTCTTAGGCTTAATGGTATCTAAAACTCATTACTAATTAATTTAATAGTAGTTAATCGCTTGCTTCAATGAGACTTTAGTAATTTAATATGAAAATCTAATAGATGCTTACACATAACGCTTCAGCAATTGAGGCTCACTTCGTTTAACATTATGTGAGAATTCTTACAAATTAAAGAACTTTTATTTTTTTAAGTGTATGAGGAATAACTTCACTCTCCATTTACCTTTCATTCTTCAAGTTTATTCTTTTAAATTCTCTCTATACGTTAGCCTATTTAAATAGTAATTTACAATTTAGTTTTCATATTTATTTATTTACTCTCAAGTGTTTTAAAATGTTGGTTAATTCTATATATCCATGTACGATGCTATAACAAGAAAATGTGCTCCCTTTATCCGCTTTGGCGGTAAAATCATTCTTGTTTCGTATGTGGATGTTGCTAGAAGAAGGGAAATAAGAACTGGAGGTCAAGTATATCGGTGGAAGGATGGATCATAATACTGTTCCTATTAACTAAACAGGTGGTGGCCTTACAGTATAACAGAGGGATATCAGGAGTTCCAACTAGTTTCGCCATTTATTCCCGGCTTTGTCAAGGATATACAGCAAGAGGCATGGAAGCCTTTATATATACAGAACAGTGGTACAAGTTAAGCAATGAGCGGAAATACATACAAGAACCAATAGGATATTAAGCAAGGGGGCCAATGAGTTCAAAAAGGATGTAATGGCCAGTAGAATAAAATAGAATAAATACAAAAATTTTTTAAAAAGTTACACAAAAGAGAAGTTGTACAGAGATGGTGCTTTTAACGCGGACCGAAAAGAGAACATATCCGGTTGTCCGAAGATAAGAGGATTTACATAAAAACAACAAAATAAAATAAAGGGGTAAGAAACTTACAAAATGCAGAAGAAACATAAAATAAAGAAAACGAGAGAAAATCATAGTAAATCAGATAAAGAACGAAGTATTGCATACACATTAAAGTCCGTCTGGCAATTGAGAAGCAAGTGTGGTGTGGACCTCGTGACCTTGAATATTTCGATCGCTTCGAGGGTAGCAGTTTTTTCTGGTTTATTACAGATGTGCAAGACAGACATAACCTCTTCTTTTGTCTTCAAAGTGTGTCCGGAATCTGCGAGATGGTTTGCATAGTGGGAGACACGGTCCCGTTTTTTATACGAGTCAAGGTGTTCTTTGAATCGCAATGCAAGATTGCGGGTCGATAATCCCACATAGAACATATCGCAAAACGCACAATTCAGGCGGTAAACTCCGGACTGGGAATATTTGTCGGAGGTGGGCGGGTTCAGGGTGCGAGCAGCTGGGGTTGGAGTACGAAATGATATTCGGAGGCTAAGGGACGATAAGAAATCGGAAAGCTGGGAGAAATTAGGTCCCAGATATAGTAAGGACGTCCACTTTTTAGTATGGGGCGAAACAGGAGGTGGGGGGGGGGGAAGAGAAGGGCCCGTCTGCGGTGGTGAAGAATGCGAGAGAACGTGGAGGTCGAATATCCATTGGAGTGGGCGAGGTGTCGGATTATGCGGAGTTCTGAAGATCTGGATAGGGGGCAGAGGAGGAGCTTCAGGGCACGGTCGATTAGGAATCTCAGTGAGGCTTGTCTGTGGGTGGTCGGGTGTGAGGAGGAATGGTGTATTAAGTTGGAGGATGTGGTCGGTTTACGGAAGACAGAAAAGGAGAAGCGGTTAGTGTGGGAGTTGTTAGTGATGAGGATATCAAGGAAAGGGATGGACCGGTTAGTTTCTAGTTCAAAAGTGAATTGGATTTGTGGAGAAAAGGAGTTAAAGGTGTTAACAACATTGTGGGAGTAGTGGATCGGGAGTCAAAAAGGATGAGGATGTCATCGACATATCGGAAATATGCGATGACGGAGGAATTATTGAGGAGGGGGGTGACGTGTGTTAATTCCAGGTGCTGTAGGAAAACCTCAGACAGAAAACTGCTGAGTGGGAATCCCATTCCTAGCCCTGTGGGTTGGGAATAGTAAAGGTTGTTAAAGGAGAAATAGTTCTGCGAAGAAATTACAGAGAGGATAGCTAGTAGGTCAATAATATCGAGTACAGGGAAAGACGCAGCTAGTAACAGACACTGTAGGATAGAAAGGGTGGGGGTGACAGGGATGTTAATGTATACATCATCATTTGTTATGGTTACACTGCAAAATCGGACTTGCAAATAAGGACCGTACCCAGAAATTTTTTTCGGGGGGGGGGCTGAGGGGGGCTGGCCCAATCCTGCTTGTGGAGGGGGTTCCCCATGTAATAGATTTAGTGAGCCAATACATGGTGGCCAATTTCGGGGGGGGAGCTGCTAATAGTGATGAGCGTGATTTCACTACCTGTGATTTTTTCATTGATAGTGACATTTCACAGGTAATCACTGCTACTCTCGAATCTTCGAAACTGTTACCAGTGATTTTTACAGTTATTTTCGCAATTATTATTGATGTATTGTTAAAGTCAAATAAATAAGTAATACTTGTTTGCTAAATTACGTAAATAATGAATAAAGGATCATAATTTTTTTCTAGAATAATAGCATTTAATTTTCAATTATTTTCAATATTTGAATACACACACTTATTGGACTACAAATTTCTCAGCAGGTAGACAATTTGTGGATAATTCATTAGTAAACAAGCAATTCATTTTTTAAAGGGGAGGGAGATATTCATGATAATAAAGGTTTTTCAAAAACGAAATTATATACACTCTTATTACGTTATTTACAAATCGTGATTATAGAATATATATTTTGGTTATACCCATCAGAGTATGTCTACTTCTACGCCACATTCGCTAATCATCATCATCGTTTGTCTAAGTCGCAGGAAAAAAACAAGTCATGATTCCACGTTCACAGGTAAAAATCACTGATATCAGAAAGTAGAAGTCACAGTTATACCTGTGAGCATAAAATCACGAATTTACAAGGGGACCGCACGGATTTGGTTGAAATTTTAGGAGGTCAATCTACAACATTAATATACCTTCCCTTTCATTAAATATTTATTTCGCTCTTTTAATACTTAATTTCTTGAAATGAAATGGCCTTATATAGGGAACCCATTTTTGGAGCACTTTTTTTGAAATGGTAAAAGAGATCGGCCTTGGTGGCTCAGTGGTTGCGTGATCGCCTCTGATGCCCGGATACGCGGGTTCGTTCCTGGCCGAGGACGACGAGGATTTTACAGGGGGAAATCCTGAGATCACGCACTTCCTTCGGAAGGGAAGTAAAGCCGTTGGTCCCGTGTAGTCGTTTGCCGGCTGCACGTTAAAGAACCCTTGCGAGGCAAAATTTGCGGCCCCTATAACGCCGTCCTGAAATGACCATAGCAGTTGAAAAGGACGTTAATACCAAACAAACCAAACCAAAGCAAATGGTAAAAGAGTAATGTTTTGGAACTTTTTAAATAATGATATATTTTACGGTGTTTTTCATAGTGCGACCTATAAATTAACTTAATTAGGTATGTATTCATTTTTTCAATGTCTTTTACTTCTTAGTTTTGCCTGTACCGTCTAGTACATAAAGGTTTAGACTTAAATCATAGTTGAGCACGTGAATAGCACATCCTTAGCGTACACCTGCTACTCTATTTTCATTCAGAAGGGACAGGTCCAATCTAATCTACCTTGACTCTCAGTAAAAGTACCTGATTTTGCAGCCGATCAACATCCGGTAAGCTCAGTTCCTACGGAGCAGGTAAAAACCTTTTTGCACCAGACTGTACATGGCAGAGACGATCAATTAACGAGACATGACATTCCATTGTTTTCCCATAGCAAACTTGTTATATTTTTTTGCGGTGGCGCCGTCTGGAGTTGTCGAATGCAACTCTAGGGACACTTCATGAATATCGTCACACAGAGGAGAATTAAATGACGTCACTCCAAGTAAGCGTCCCCCCCCCCCGGGGCACATAAATATATCGTCTCCCCTTCCCCCGCTGTACAGATTATTTATTTATTTTTATTTATATATTTATTTATATTAGTAAATGAAGTATTTAATTTACTTTATCATTACATAATTTAAATTTCTGAAATCTGATAAATTCACACATTGCAACAGAATGCCATCAGTTTAGGAAAATTTCAATACAAAATTTAACAAGCGTGTATTAAAACGCAAGTAATTATTTTCTACAAGTGTCAAGAACTTGCCTAAAAACGTTTGTGAGACGATTAAATGAATTAACTGTGAGAATGAATGAAGTATAAATGAAGTTGCAATGCCTCCCAGTAAAAATGAAAGTAAAATGCAGAGACAGCCAGAGAAATTCTTTAACGGTCGCTGGTAAATTGAAATATGGTGAAGATCGTCTCTGCTTGCAAGTACTCAAACATGTGATTCAACGGCCACTTTCAATTGACTAGACACCTGGTAAAAGCAATCTCATTGGATTGAAGTATTGTAAGGAAGCCGAACAATTTTGATCTAGCTAAAAACTTTTTGCACCCGACTGTACATGTTCTGATACTTTATCAACAGTATGGCACAATTTGTTATTTTGTCTTTTTTATAGCTTTTAATGGGTGATGTCGTCAGCTTTATAAGCCGTTCTTCTCATTAAAATTGTCAAAACAAACACTGTGTTATCAAGCTACTGGTTCGTAAACTAATTTGTTCTTAAACCGATGCACATATTCAATGAGTTTTAAATAATCCGATCCTTAATGTCAAAATAACACAAATCTTGCATTTTTTAAATTCTTTTCCGACTAATTTCAATGAAAAATTTAGTATGAATTTGAATAAATCATGTCGGCTTTAGTACACAGTAATAGGAGATCATATACTGCACACAACCAACAGAAATATACAGTTTAATTGAAATACGAATCGCTAAACACTACAGAAATTGTAATAAATTTTAATATTAAAATAACAGAAAGTTTAGAGAGACTGGATAATATTTAAGCTAATTAAAAATTCTGTTTTCAAAGATCTTCATTGTAACCATGTATAGAGAAAATATATGGAATTTATAAGTATCTTTTAATGAAGAAATTCTCCACTCTTCGCATTAGAATGAATAGTTGAGTAATCGACTTCCATTGACTGTGCAAATAAACAGAAAGAATGGAAAAGCATTTCCTTTACTTCTATTCTAGAAAATACAACTAGAAATTCTGACTTTTTTTTTTCTTTTCAACCAAAACTTCTATTTCGTTTGACACCACAGACCATTCGCAGACTATTCATATCGCTTTAGTACACCAGCAATACGTATACAAACGTCATTCACCACATGTGGCATCGCCATTTGCATAAGCAAATTGCTTTCTGTCAAGACAACAAATACAGTCTTGTTTCCCTTTGTTAACTTAAGAGAGCATATGCACGAAGGTGTACTTGTCAAACGTAGACAAAAGAACGCGTGTGGGGGACCAATTGCCTTTTTGCCCTTGCTAAATATATCTTGAATATATAACTTAAGTGAATTCGCAGGAACGAAGCCATAGTGTAAATGAAGGAAATGCGCATTTAAATTAAATACTGCTTTCCATCATTATTTATAGCTTTTGAAGTCTGTCCGCACACTTTATTCAACAGACGTAGAAATTCCTTTGATAACCATAATAAGTTCTTCAAGTGACCACCAAGAAGTGGTTTTCATACTATTTAACGAATTTTTATTCCCAAGTACTGTAAAATCAAGAATAAAGTGGAATTTATTGTAATTTTTTGCTTGTTCTAAATTAATAGACTCCTGAGGCTCTTAAAAATTTAAACACATCAAGCACTGGCTTTACGTATATGGTAATGCACATATCAAATACTGATAGATGTACTGTAAATTCTGTTATAAACCAACTGTAACCCTGTCAAATGACGACTGTTACTCAGTAATGAATTCTTTTTCTTATAATGCGTGGCTGCTTCCATTTTTAATACCGCATTTTCTTGAAGAGAAATTCCTTTAGATTATAGTGGAAAAACACAAAAACGTTAACAACAAGAAGAAAAACTTTCAGCAACCCAGTGTTAAAGTTGAATTTAAAACATACAGATACTGCAAGTACGCTACACCGCTATACCCCATTTTTGCTGCGTTTTAAATCTGATAACTAAGAATATATCCCTGTGAGAGCGCTTGAAAATCGTGTTCCCATGTCATCAAACAGAGTAGATATACTACGATTTTCTGTCATTTGCTAAACCTCTGAACAGGAAAGTCAAATGATTAAGTCCAGTAAACAATGTGTAGGTAATGGCGTGAAAAAAGCCTCCTATCACCATTTTCCAATAATTATTTTGAGAGCCTTTACCCAGTAAAGAACTCCCTAAGCTTTACAGAGTTATTCAGTAATTATTGCTGGAGACTCTCTTTCGAGCGAGTTCGAAAATCAACCAGATCCGGATCACTATATCGCCCCCTCCCCCACCAAAAAAGAAAAAAAAAAGAAAAAAGAAATGTCCAGTAATGGAAAATGGTCAAAAAAATTCTTGTTACAATTTGATGCAGAATTAAAAGTTTCTCAACTCAATAAAAAATGAGCAAATGGGCAAGTAATATAACCGATCTATTGATTCATGTGAATTTGATAGTACCTGGAAGTTAAAAAAAAATGTAAAAAGTTATACGTCTTACAAAATGAACCTTAAACTTTTAACAGAAGAAATATTTTACATTAAAAAAAAAAGCAGAAGATTTCGCTATTTTTTGATTTTATTACGAGCCTATAGACCTTTTCGAAATGCGCATTTTACCGTTAGGTGGAAAAAAAAGTGCTACTTCCGTCAACTATTAGGAGATGTTGACTTTTCAACTTTCAAGCTAGAGTGCCGTGTATGGAACTTTACGAATTTCGGCCATCGCAGGCAACCACTCTACTTGCAGTGGTTTTATATAAATCGTGATGATTTTGGGTGCTCAGATGGAACTGCCAACCATGCAGGAGGGTTTGTTTTATGCCGCAGTAGGATGTTCAGCTATTTTCGATTGCAACTATGGAAAAAGCAATTTTGTGTTGAACACACTCCTTTAATTCGTGAAAACTGCCTTATTCTTTGTTTACGTTTCCTAAAAATGATGCTGAATGCCTGAACTGGACGGTTGCAATTAACAGGAAAAAAGAACTGAATTCAATTTAGAAGGCAGATCATGCACGCTTTCAATGTAATCTAACAATTGTTATACACATTAGTTAAATACAAGGTGATTATAATTAAAGTCCCTTTGTAAAAATGCTATAAAAAAACAACCATGAGTCCGAATGACTTCAAATTTGGACTGAGCATTCTTGAAGAAGGGGCATTTGATATGGGATAAGAAAAAAATAGTTCCAAAATTTATCACTAGATGGCGCTGTAAGCGGCATAACGGAAGCGGATTCAGCTAGAAGTGACATTTTGAATTGAAATACGACGGCTTTGGCATGAGTTGTTTATGGCATGATGTTTTTACATTAAAGTTGGTCAAGGAATGCAATTGACACTAAAACAAGTTAAACATGATTTTTTTTTATTATACAGTACAGTATTAGCGCCATCTAGTGATAAATTTTGGAACTATTTTTTTTCTTATCCATATCAAATGCCCCTTCTTCAAGAATGCTCAGTCCAAATTTGAAGTCATTCGGACTCATGGTTGTTTTTTTATAGCATTTTTACAAAGGGACTTTAATTATAATCACCTTGTATATTAAGGGAAATAAATATTTTATATTCTACATTTTGTGTAAAAATTTTCAATAAAGTTATACGGAACCGTAATTTAGAGAAGCGCATCTTCCTGCATCTTGAAACTTATGTAAAATTAATTTAAATTTTGAATTTGAGGCTTGTTTATTTAGAATGTTTCTTAGTAATTTTTCCTCAACATAAATTACTACTTTTCATATATTGTTTGCTCAAGCTGAGTGCTTAACATGCTCAGTTCGCTCAAATCAACATCTCATAATGGCGGCAGCACAACTTCCGCTAGAAAAGGTCTATACTCTTCATGAAGATGACGTGTCCAGTTAAACTTACGATTTCAATCGTTATAGACTGTTGCAAAGTAAAATTAATAATGTCTAACAATAAATATTGAAAATTTAATTGGACACGCCTTGTTCATGTTTCGTTGGACGAGTATAAAAACGTAATGTCAAAAATGTGAGAAAAGTTCTTTTTTGGCAGGAGGGGTTTCCCGTCAATTAGTTAATTTCTGGGGTTTAAGAAACATTTTTGTATTAGGTCTAATCTATATTTCATGAAAATAGTGTATTTCAAAATTTCAAAATAAGAAGCCTCAATATGGACATGGAAATGCAATACTATATTTCGATTCATGTTTTTACTTATTTTTTAATATCGAAATATGAGAACAGCCAAAATTTATTTGGAACCTTTTCTCGTTCAGAACAGAAGCGGGTTACCAGTCGATTTCACAGAAAGTAGCGCAAAATTTTCAAAAAGTAGCAGATTGTGTTAAGAAGTAACCCAAAATCGAAATATCAGTGCCACCTGTGAACGACTTCACACACTGCAATGAAAAAATTTGAGTATCGTTATTATTGAGTGTAATAGCGTATTTCGTATTATATTGCAGGTTAACTTAAATAACTAGATATGAAAACAGTAGCGTTTTTGGAGGGGAAGCTATCATCTCAAAATTATAGTCTATATCACCTAGGTGAAAATAATTAAAATGTAAATTCTTTGTTAAGTGATAGATTATTAATTTATTGCATAAAAGTAATTTACTTTGCGTGTCTCGTGCCTGATATTTTACGATTATTCAACTAAAAACATTTTCTCCGTGTTCAATGAACTCAATAAATTCTTTTAAACTTATACAGGGTGTTTCTATATGGAAGGACAATAAGTACGAGTGTGATTTTATGAATCAATCGAAACAATAAGTTCCTTATCGAAAATGTCGAAAACTCAAAATTGGGGGTCTAAAAAAAAAATCATTACGTCATTTATGAACTTTCCGCAGTTCATTAAATTCAAAGGGGCGAGGAGTTTTAAAAAACTTTGTTAAAAATTAGTACCTACGCCACCTAATAAGAAGGCCTGTTCACTCAAACGTCATGCATTGTTACATCATAAGAGGGCGAGATTTAGGGCTTATCTATCTATATATATAAAGAAGGATGTTTGT
>JAHWFO010004564.1:2878706-2903706 GCA_023313115.1 Rhysida immarginata
GAGAAATATCTCATGACCAACAATGCAAGGCAAAGTTTGTACAACAATAGGTATCAACAATGGTATCAACACGCAATTCACAAACACTCTGCATGAACCAACAATCAAGTGTAATTATCCCGGGCAACGCCGGGTACCTCTTCTAGTTATTGATAAAAAAAAAAAACAACAAAAAACCCTAATTATTGGTACTAATCCAATAATAAGCCCTAAATTTCACCCTCTGATGATGATGATGTAACAATACATGACATTTCTGTGAACAAGCCTTCTCTTTAGGTGGCGTTGGTACTACTGTACCCGAGGCCAACGAGAAAGACAGGCCCCGGCGCGGAAAAGTCACCTGACCGTACTAGTCCGAATAACATTGTAACCTTCGATATTTCCATCTTGGATTATATCATTCGATATTTTTTCGTTTGTTGGAAGCAATGAAGGTTGGATTGTTGGCCGGGCTACTATGATCACGTGACTTTACCGCGCCGGGGTAATGCATGGCCTCCTAGAAACTACCAGGCCTGAACATGACGTCAATACTGTATTGTTGAAGCACCAAGATTGTGACGTTGAACTAACTTCTGTAATAGCACCACCAGTTTGACGTAATAATGTTTTATCTTTTCCATGTTCAGGCCTGATAGTATCTAGAAGGCCGTGGTAATGCCAACACCTCCTAGAAAGAAAGCCAAACAACTGAAATGTCATACATTGTTACAACATCATAAGTCGACCAAATTTAAGGCTTCTTATTGGTAGAAATACGGTTAACAATGGTCGAAACATGATGTAACAATGTATGATATTTCAGTTGTGAGACTTTCTTTAAAGGAGGTGTTGGGTAATGCCAACGCCTCCTAAAGATAAGGCCTGAGCGCGAAAACGTCATACATTGTTACATCACCATGCGAAGAGATAATTCAGGGCTTATTATTGGTAGAAATGCGATTAAACGTGTCTTCGAATGATGATGTAACAATGTATGACGTTTTCGCGCTCAGGCCTTATCTTTAGGAGGCGTTGATAATGCCACCTATAAAGAAAGCCTTCGAACTGAAACGTCATACATTGTTACATCATTATGCTTCGTCCGAAGCCAACGAAAAAGACAGGTCCCGGCGCGGAAAAGTCACCTGACCATGATAGGCTGATCAACAATCCAACCTTCTTTGCTTTCAACAAACGAAAAAAATACTGATTCTTAAAATCCGAGATGAAAACAATGAGGGTTACATTGTTATTCAGCCTAGGGTGATCAGGTGACTTTTCCGCGCCGTGGCCTGTCTTTTTCGTCGGCTACGATTTGTCCTTTGTTAACCGCATTTCTACCAATAATCATATATATAAAATCAGCGATGGACTATGTCACAACCATTGATATCAAAGCACGGTCTATAGATATTCATGGTCATCGAGCTCCATTATTAAAATGAAGCTAAAATTTCTAGCTCCCAATAGGGCGGGAACTCTATTGAAAAGTGGCGCTGCATGTACAATCGGCCCAAAAACGCCTGCAGCGCCGCCCTATCGACAGACAGAAACTTTACTTTCATTTTCAGTTTCAATGAAAAACCTCTATCGCAGGTCACGGTCGACCCTGGTGCGATCTATGCGGCACCTGGCGCGATCTGTTTTCCTTAGCTTCTCGAAACAATGGAAAATGGCCGAAGCTCGATGACCATGAATATCTATAGACCGTGTATCAAAGCCAACTAGAAAGACAGGCCTGGACCAACACCTCCTAAAGAGAAAGCCTGTGCACATTGTTACATCATCATAGTAGTGCATTGTTATCCGTATTTCTACCAATAATAAGCCCTGAATTTGCACTACTATGATGATGTAACAATGTATGACGATTTCCGTGCAGAGGCTTTCTCTTTAGGAGGTGTTGCCTGGACGCGGAAAAGTCACCTGACCATAACACTGTAATCATCATTGTTTCAATCTTTAGTTTTAACAGTCAGTATTTTTTCGTTTGTTGAAAACAATGAAGGTTTGATTGTTGGTCGGACTGCTATGGTCAGGTGACTTTTCCGCGTCAGGGCCTTTTATTTATCGTCGGCCTCGATTGATATCTAATACTACAACGGTCAAAAGTATACAATACTATGTCACAATCATATATATTAGATATCAATGGTCACAACAAACAAAAGTATGGAGAGAGACGTGTGTCAAAAATCTAACAATGACGATTATACAGTCGGGGCCTGTATCTAACAATTATCTAGTAAGCTCTAAATTTGGTCGGGGCCTGTCTTTCTCGTTGGATACGTACTCTCTCAATGATACAGCGCGTTTAATCAAATCAAAAGCACATTATTGCTGTAGAACTGCATGTTTGCAATTGTTGAAACTTTTCTTTGCGTATTAGGTTTTCATGTCCTTTCGAGGTTCTTGCGAAGTTTTATTGTGGTCACATGTACACAGTAAAACATGTACACAAATATAGACTTTGCTGACCTAACCTAGACTAACCTAACCTAATGTGTACATTGTGCATTGTGTTTTAAAACAATACATAATGTTTTGAAACCATATCCTAATCAAAGAGAATTTCAGTCTATTCCACTTATCAAAATAATGAACTGCGCTACTAGTTGAAATTAAATGACGTTTTCGCCAGGTTTTCAGCAAACTTCCCGTAATGTTTGGACCCTTAACATTTGAGTTTTGAACATTTTGCATAGGGAACTTAAATTTGTTATCAACCTTTTTTAGTTAGAAGGTTCCTATATAAGTTAGAGTATCACAATAACAATAATCATGCGCGTTTGAATTTCGGGCATGTGCTAAAGTCCCCGTAGCTCAATCAAAGGTGATATCTGTCTCTAGAAGTGAATGTTAAACAGCTGGACCGGTGGCTAGACTACATGGAGAATCTGGATTAGAGTCGCTTGGGTATTACCATGGAGGACATGCGCCTGATGGCGGGAGATTGCGATCGCGGAGATCCTCCATAGGGCCGCTGCCCTCCGCGACCCTAAAGGCGGGTTTTCAAAGACGCGTTGTCTGCGTGTTCGTGCGTATACGTTGCATGCGTCCGTATCCGTTAACGCGAGCCCCGTTTTCATAGCCACGTTGTGTGCGATTATGTGTTTTATTAGAAAAAAGATAAAATGAATATGCTTGAAAATATCGACATAGATATTCTGTTATTGGTTTTATATCGGAGACATAAAAGAAGACGAAGAAGTAAAGGTTGTCCCTTTACTTTAAAATCGAGCGAATAAGGGACTACATGAAGAGCGAGATTCCACGATCGAGACTCCTTTCAAAATTACCTTGGGATGTCTCCTGATGTGTATGATGATTTGCTGCAAATTGTGGAGCAAAGATTGTACAGATTTAATATTCCGTGTCTTTATATCGAGAATTTTTTCAATCATAAAGAACTGGATATGTTTGTACTTCTAGAATTACAACTGTAGAAGTTTGTCTTCGCACATTTGTTGTTTGGGAGTCGCCATTTTCATGAAACGAATGAAAGCTGTATGATTGATGGGTTTTGTCATGTGATCCGTTTAACGCATCCGTACGGATTGAAAAGTTGACTCCGAGGGAACTCTGGTGCGTGAGCGATCCGTTGATGTCCGACGAGATCTGATTGGTTGACCTTCAAACGCATACGTATGCATATGCAGACAACGCTTCTTTGAAAACCCGCCTTAACGGATAAGCGGGTTTGAAAACTAACTAAGCACAGCTGGACTATAATAGTATAAACAAAACATTAAACAAGTTTTTATTTTACAAACTTTTCCAATGTTATTTGTTAAGGATATTTTCGTATTTCGCTTTTTTTCAGTTTTTGCCATTAGGTGGCGTTACTTGTTGTTTTCCTTCTTCTTACTATATTACTCAGTGAATAAACGTAGTTTGTTTTTTTGCTCTCCTATATTCGTGTGAAATGCTATCATTTCTTTCTACAAATACAACTCTATGAACTCATGAATCGCAAGTATACACTTCCTTAAGTTTGTAAACATAAATAACAAACATTATTTTATATTCTTCTAAAGAACTGCTTTTTTCAAATTAAATCGTCAATATCCTATCAAAAAAATGTTATTTTCATTAACTGCAAAAAAAAAAAATAATCTAACACAAAAGTTAATGATGTCTGAGCCGTTGTTGTTTCCTCCCACAGATTTGTTTCCGAGGTCCATTTGATGAAATGTGGGAAATTCTTTAAGAGCATAATCGAGAAGGGATCTTGTCGACTTAAGTGGTGAATGCCATCTCTCACCTCTTATTACGCAAAGACGAGAAAAGGAGCAAAAGAAACAAATTGCGAGTAAAAAGCATTACTTTCTGACGACTGCAGCACAATTTTTTAAAACATGTTTTCATGGAAATTTAAGTAAAAATATTTAAAAAAAAAATATTTTGGGAAAAAAAAAAGTAATCCGATATAAAGTAATATGTACTTAATGTAATTTTTTCTCCTTTGTTTTAATGCAGAATTCATTTTGCGTGAAATGTATTAATGATGCAGACTTTTAACTCATTATAAGCCTTAATGAACTCGCCTTGGCTGAGGAAATAAATGAGTCTCTTAAAACTGTCCTCCAGCTTAAAACCGACTCAACTTAGGCTTATGGCTCTCGCGAGACATCGTAAAAAGATTATTAACGACGAGAGCTCTTCAACTCTCAACCTTTTCTTCTTCTTCTCTTCCTCCTTCGGACGATCTCCTTTTCTGCCTATCGAAATAAAATTCTTGAAGAGGGTTAAAAAAAAAAAAAAGGAGATAGTGAAAATATTTAAATAATACTTCACCATTATCCAATGGCGTTTGCATAAGTCATTTACAACGCGAGCGCGATCAAAACTGTCTCTTCAAGTGTCTCTGTTGAGAAGGGACATCCACTAGTCCAACTCAATTAAGCCAGACTATTTGTCAAGTTCGAAACAATCGCAAATAATTTGTCATCTTTATGGCATTAATTAATGTGCAAATGAGATGAGAATGGTCCTGCGAAAAAGTAAACGGGGACATAATGGCGAAGCGCGCCTATTGGGAGGGTGGGAAAGGAACCTATAAAATTGGCTTTTGGCGGAAGGCTATTTTTCATATCAATAATTTCTCAGTTGTTTATTGATAAAGCGGGAATAGGAAGAACTAAGAAGTCGTTGCGTGTCCAAACAGGGCGGGCATGTAGGCAGGTGTTAATGCCCGACCACGTTTAACCTACCCGTACCTCCCTCCTTCCTACTATTTAAGAATCCCTTTTTCACAGAAGCCCGCCAAACTTGTTCGCCTGTGGAATGGATTTAACTTGTCCCCTAACCCCATAAAATTGAAGAGGTGATGGAGCGACGCATTCTGGGAAGTCGTTTTCCTAATCCTCCGCCATCATAACGTTCTTGTTCTCGGACATCGCGTTCAACTTCTCTTAAAACGGTTTTAAAAATCAAAATAAATCCACGGTTTATATCGCTTGTAAGAAACCGTCTTTTATGTTGCTTTAATGTATAGGAGACGCTCTTTTATTAGATGGTGCTTTTCAATTTTTATATCGCGACAACAATAAGAAACACCGCGTTTTTATTATTTCTTTTTAAATTTCCACGAGGAGAAATGAAAGGAAAAAAATTAATCCAAAATCCACCCATCCCTTCGCAAATAATCAATATGGCCATGGAAAACAAAGCTTATAAACATACACGTCCATATAAAGAAGGGAAAAATAAATAAAAAGACAACTTAGTAGGTATCCCCTCCCTCTTCCAACATTTCCCTATTTTACTACTGAGTTACGATGCACGTGGTGAACGATTCTAGGAACAACTTTTATTATGTCATTCCTTAAAGGAGTTTAAATGACTAGATTATCGATTTAGTGGAAGTGCATCAAGTACGATAAATCACTTAATGAATGGTTTCTGATTTGTTAACGATCTTCATTAAACCAGTTCAAATATGACGCGTTTTTACCCAAACCAAGTCAAATTTTCCGTCCAAAAAACTGCGCACTTTCACAGAAAATCCCCCACGAAAGACCATTTTTTTCCAGAAATTCCAATCATTCGTGCTTTGATTTCCAACTGAATTGCCCACATTTAAAAGTCGGAATGGTTTTCTCTATCCTGTTATTTATTATTTATTTAGAGGTATAAAAATAGGGCCGTTAAAAAGCTTTCGCTCCCTCATTATCCCGAGCTCTGGGTGCCATAAACTTTTCGGGGCCTCTTTAACAAACGAGACGATTTATAAAAAGAATGTTGTAGTAATAAATAGAGAGATAATTTTATTCATTTAATTAGCACTTTGTAATTGATATGATGCAGGAATGCGCTGTCGCAGAAATCATCATGCCAAAAGCTTTTCGGAGGTTGGCAACAGTTGGTGACAAGTTTTAATCAATGGATATCTGGAAGTGAATGTTTTTGTGGTTTTCATTGGAATTATTGCTTCAGATCTCCAATGTATAAACACAGTTACACGGGTTTCAATTTTTTTTCATTATTTCGAGATGGCAAATCAAACGCCTTCACCTCCAAGATGGTAAATACTAAAGCCGTTTTATCCTTCCAATCTTAATATTCCAAGAAAAAAATTTTTCACATCCTAACAACTTGCTATTTTATTTTAAAAATTTTTTTCTATGTTGTTGTTCCAGATGTTTTATAAAGGTTTATGACAAATGTTCCTTAAATTACGGATGTCATCTTCTAAAGCATCATGAAACAAAAATATCAAAGCTGTCACAGGACTCAAGAAATGGGGGCCCCCCCCCCCCAGGAAGGTACAGTGGAACCTCGATTTTATCACTCTAAATTGTCACTATCTCGGTTCTGTCACCCTACATCGCGATCCCCAAGGAATTCGATTTTGTCACTCTTCCTCTATTCTGTCACCTAAGGAAAGGTTTTCACTACGTGCGTTTTAAGACACGTGCGTGCGTTTTAAGACACGTGCGTGCGTTTCAGTTTTAGTTTCGATATTCCTGTATAGCAGCGCTGCTGTATTAGAATATTCCTTTCACAAATTTATCCTCCTGATTTGGTGACTGTTTCCAATACAGTATCTCCATAGAGCCAAGTAGGTAAATTTCCTGTATAGATGCATATACGGGAAAATTCTAAATACAATATAGATGCTAAATTATAATTTTTAATTTAACAAATATTAATTCTTAATATGTAACAAACAAATGTTACTGCATTACCAAAATTTAAAATAGAAATAATAGTGTTTAACTGACAGGGTGAAATGTTTTTCAAATAATGTTACTGTACTTTTTTTTAAGTTACTATGTGCAATAAAATGTATGTCATAGTCACTATATAATAGTAGTTATTATTTCTACAGATAGAGAGAAACATAATTTCTAAAATACATATTTCAATTTTGTCATCCTTCTTTTTTCTACCCAAATTTTTGGGTCCCAACAGGGTGATAAAAGAGAGGTTCGACTGTATAGAAAAGTAGCGGAAGCCCAAAGTTCTTCGATTTATAACTCCCTTTTTTCTTTATCAAAAATTTGTTTTCTCTAATGTAGTATTTAGAAAATGTAGAAGAGCTCTATCGTTTTTTGTTTCTTTTCATTTCCGATCAAATGAGATATCAATTGCCATAGTTTGCCATTTGAAAACCTTAATAGTTCTAAAGAAAACAATGTTCGCTGCTGCTACTGCAATTCATTCTTCTGTGGACTCAGCGGGCGTCTCATACATTACGTTGCACAAAAGTCCAGAGGTTTTATTAGGCCTTGGCAGTCCAGCAAATTGGACCTCGTTATATCCACCTAAAACCATATATGGCACCTCAAATTCTACCGAACCGCACGGGTGAAATGTCGGATCCAATGATGTTGGTAACATAGTGAAAGACGCCTCATCGGTGAACACAACAATTAAAGGGAAATAAGAATAGACAGCAGTTTGCTGAAAACAAAAGAAACAAACATTGACAAATCCTACTTTATGAGAATAATCGGCATCGTTCAGTGCCTGCACCCGCTGATGTTGTGGTTGTCATGCAGAACGTTCCACACAACGCTACGATGCACTCCAATTGCAGGGTCAATACCACATGTGTTTCTTGCTGGGTTATTTTGAATTCGCGGCTACCCACATAACTCTGACTCCACTGGGACAACTTGGCCCAAACTTCGCTGTTTTGCAGATGTTGCCTAGAGGAATTTGCATAACATATAGGTCAGAAGGTCTTTCCCTCTTAACACAGTGCATCAATCAAAACCAAACTAAATACATGTAGTGAAACAGGACTTGTCCATGGTAAGCTACATTCCGAATTTAATCTTCTACGTCAAAAAATGTAGAAAATATGAAGAGATCAGACAGACGGACATTGTAAAACCATTAAGTAGATTAGATTAGATTAGATTAGGTTAGGTTAGGTGATTACAATTAAACTTTCCCCACTTAACCCACCCTAGAAAGAAAACAGCTTATAGTACGTTGCTGGGCTACCAAAGTCGATAGGAAGAATGTCCAGATTATGAGCCACAAGATTTGCAGCTTCATGACTTGTATACTACATCACCAGGTGTCGTTATCAGATACATATTAAGAACGGTAAGAGGCATATTGATGGAGATGCCTCATGCAACCGTACAGAATGCTATTCTATGCCTTCAGACTGTCTTGGACACTAATGGACGCCATTTAGAGCACATTGTAGCCTGACAGACGGTACGTTCACAAAAGCCAGGATATTGTACACGTCTGATATCGCAACGCATTAAAAAGTGTTTTAATGAAATTGCTTGTTCATGTTTACTCTTCCCCATATCCTTGGCAATGTTCACATTACGTTCTTGTTCGTGCGTTTTCCGCATACAGACGGTTAAGTAGGAAAAGTTTAATTATAACCACCCTGTACATATCGAAAACTAAAGCAATAAAATTTTAAGTTTTGGTGGAACAATTTTGCGCCGGACTTTGATATAATTGAATGAATGACATACGTAGACAGGAAATAATGGATACTTTTATGCAATAAATGACTGCAAATGTTTCTTATCGTTTCCTGAATTCACGAGGGGAACCGACAACATTCGAGTGCCTTCACGCCAATGGTTCGATGAATGACCATAATGGCTGCGGGAATTTTTTTGTTTTTTTTTATTAGACGGAGCCTCCGTCGGAACTCCATCACAGAAACGGGAAGTGAAAAACAGATCCTGAAATGCTGGACGAATTAAAAATAAAAGTTATGGGATAGAAGGAGGGAAGTAGAAAGGAGAATGAAAGATTTACGCGGACGCACATCACTTCCTGTCCCACTCCCCCTTTCTGCGCATGTGTTTTGCACGGCGAAGACACGTGTTCCCCTTCCGCCCCATTCTCGATTGCGCGTCCGTTTGGGGGCCCTCCAATGGCGATGAGTCACGGCCCAAGAACGCGTAGCTCGTTTTCTTTTACGGTTTTAATCTGTTTAAAGAGACTTTTTTTTCCTTGTTGTTGTTGTTTCTTTCCCCCCACCCCAAGACCGGACGCCTAATTTTTTCCTCGGCCCCATAATAAACTAATGATGAAGTGCTGTTTGACCAAACGGCCGACTGTTTTATGGACGGCAGGCAAAAATGCCAAGGAGGCGAAATGATCAATCTGCCCCTCGAGATTCACCAAAAAAGCATCCCTCGAGCCTATGTCCTGTACGAAAAGGCAAATCGAAGAACCAAAGACATTTTTAAACATTGGGCGCAAAGAAATTAGCAAACTCATTAACCACGTGTTTCCCATCGTCCCCAAGAGTGTTCATAATTCAGCAACTTTTTCTATACAGAACATGAAAAGTCGTTTATGCATAAGATGGAGCTCGGGACCTTTTTGTGTAAACCGTGAAGGGTTTTAATTTATTTTTATTTTCTACTTTAAATGGGGGGAGATCCGCGAAGCGATGGTTTCTCGGAGCCTATTTGGAAGGGACTCCCGTTCGGTTGTCTTTATTTACCGCACTCTACACGAAGAGGTCACCACCTTTGGAGCTGGGGCGGCCAAGAATCGAAAGAAAGGAGGCTTGAAAGTGATTAGAATGCTTTCATGGGCGCTGTAAAATTTTCCCGACGAGAATTCCGACATAGTTACGACCAAACGCACTGCGAAGAGGAAAAGAGAGAGAGGGAAAAAAGAGAAACGATGCCGACCAGATAAAAATAAGGAAACCTTTCGAAACGGTCAGGACCTAAGTTTCTCAGAATTTAGCCTCTTTTTTTTTACTTCATTCGAATTTGGCCTGTTGGAAGCGAGTGAGGGTGTCCTGTTGCGAACTGACATTTGTGGCGATGACGTTCTCTGGTGGCGAATTCACGAACTGTCGCTCTCGTGGTGTTTGATGCGCTTTAAACGCGTGGATGCCATAAACAAAATTAATGTTTCATCACATTTTATTGTCATGCTTAACGATGATACGGCGCGCTATCAAGCGAGTGAAATGAAGGAGGAAAACAATGAATCCAGAGGTCGTATCGTGGATACTTATACGCCTCGGCTTTCTTTTGCCCCTTTTCTAAGATCCACCTCCTCCCACTTTTTACCCAGAATTGTTTCCCGATCGAACCAAGGGTTCCTCATCCACTTGCCAATGAAAATTCGACAACAAGGCCTTTTATGCAGCACTTCAATTGGAAGAGTATTAAAACGATAACGGGAGACGTAAATAAATATTAGTCCTCTCCGTCCGTCTTTTATAGTTCGAAAACCACCTACTACTACAACGTACTTAGAAATATGTTCCTTTAGAATGGATGATATTAAACGGATTTCTTTAGAATATTCTTCAACACACCCTGTTTCGTATCAGTTTACAACTTCAGCACTCAAAATAATTTGACTTTTCACTTCGATGGACATCAAAGAGAAGGAAAGCAAAAATAATAATAATAATAATAATAATAATAATAATAATAATAATAATAAATAAATAAATAAATAAATAAATAAATAAAATAAAATAAAATAAAATAAAAAAAGATTTGTTATGCAGCCTACAGTTTTACAATAAAATAAACCTATTTGAGAAAACGCTTCAGCCTCATGAGAAAAAGAAATTTCCACACACATAGAAGGTGCGTCAAAAATATAAAACTAGCCATACAATTGTACGAGGGTAGCCCATGGTAATGCAACACAATTTTTTTCTCTGTCTCCAACAATGCATTGCAATGGTACGAATGCGAAACTTGATATATGCATTCTTTGAAGTTTTCGGAGTGCGCGTGCAAAGTTTCCGTTTCTTCCGACAGATAGCGTACGTGCAGCAATGGAACTAAAGCAGTAGATAATACCTAGTGCTTAAAATGGAACAACATGGCATCTGTAAGTGATGTAGAGTCGGGTGCAAAAAGGTTTAGACTTAAATCATAGTTGAGCACGTGAATAGCGCATCTCAAGCGTATACCTGCTACCCTAATTTCATTCAGTAGGGAGAAGTCCAGTCTAATCTGCCTTGACTCTCAGTAAAGGTACCTGATTTTGCAACCGATCAATATCCGGTAAGCTCAGTTCCTACGGAGCAGGTAAAACCCTTTTTGCACTAGACTGTGCGTTACAAGCAGCGTGTCATCATTGAATTTCTCACTGCGCAGCAAGAAACGGTTGGAAACATGCACAAACGTTTATGTGCAGTTTATGGAGCATCAGCAGTCGACAGAAGTATGGTTAGTCGCTGGGCACAGAGGGTGAGGCCATCAGAAAGCGGTTCGGCGGAGCTCCAAGATTTGCCGCGGTCGGGGCGGCCATCCTCGGCTGTCACACCTGACAAGATGCAGCGTGCTGATGAGCTCATTCGTCAGGGCCGACGCAGAACGACTCAGCAGTTGGCGCTGGAGCTGTCAATCAGCAAAGAAAGTGTGGGTGAAATCATCCGTGCTCTTGACTACACAAAAACATGTTCACGATGGGTTCCGCGCTGTGTTATGGAGGAATAGAAAGCTCTGAGAAAAAACATTTTCTTTTGAGTTGCTGTAATGTTTTGAAGCTGAGGGGGAATCCTTCTTGTCCCGGATTGTGACAGCTGATGAAACCTGGGTGCACCATTTTGAGCCCGAAACAAAACGACAATCGATGGAATGGCGTCATCTGTACTCTCCACAAAAGAAACAATTCAAAGCAACTGCTTTTGCTGATAAAGTCATGATCACTGTGATGGTGTCATACTCATTGATGTGATGCCGAGAGGCAGCACCATTAATTCTGAGGCAAATATGAACACATTAATCAAACTCAAGAAGCGCTTCCAGCGACTTGGACACCATAACAACCCAGCTGATTGTTTGCTTCAACACGATAACGATTGCCCTCACACCAGTTTGAGGACGTCGGAACACATCACGAAACAGAGTTGGACAGTGTTACCCCAACCACCCTACAGCCCTGACCTAGCGCCCTCAGTCTTTCACTTGTTTGGGCCATTGGAGAATGTCATTCGTGGAAGACATTTTGAGGATGACGAAGAGGTGATTCGCACAGTAAAGACATGGCTGGTACCGACAGGGCATACACGCCCTTGTGTCTCGCTGGAGGAAGGTCATAGAACGGGACGGAGATTATGTGGAAAAATAGGGAGTGTAGAAGAAACATCATTCTTTTCGTATGTATAAGTTTCATTGTGGTCAATAAATAATTGTTGAAGAAAAAAAATTGTGGTGCGTTACTTTCTGGGCTATCCTCGTATATAACTCTTATATATTTCGACATAAATAAATAAAAAATTATTTATTGTTAATCCATAACAGTCTGAAAATGCTCTGAAATTAATGCAGAAATAATAATTAGAAAAAATAATCAAATTTTCATTGTCCAAAAGTTATAAAATCACACGACTCCCTTTGGGCTTGCAGAACCTTTGTAGCCCGGCTTGGCTTCGTCTCAACAAGGCCTCTGCAGAATGTATCATCCAATTTTTCACACTCTTCAGCAACAGGCCTGTTCAAATCTTCCACATTTGAATATTGCTCGAACCAGCATACCCCCAGCGTTCTCCATCGGATTTAGATCTGGAGATATTTGTGATCAGTTCATTACTTTCACTCCTTTTAGTTGAAAGATTTCTGGGTACTCTTTGCATTGTGGACGGAAGTGTTGTGTTGTTGGAAATCCCAGTTACAACCTCCCATTGTCTCCAATGGCAAGAAGTACTATTCTAGCATTTGCTCATAATTTACTGAAAGGTAATTTCCACCTTCCATAAAATCCAAACGCACTCCACGCCATCGTTTTCATTTTTGAGTAGACTTCCTCATCTTTGCGAATATCGTCCCAGTAGAACTGAGACCCGTCTGGCCCGTCGAGGCTTAACTTCTTTTCATCGCTTCACATTCCTAAACGTTTTCCCCATAAAACTTGCCCACACATTTATATTATCCTTATAGCAAGATTTCAGAACAGATCGTGGCTTCCTCTTTTTGAAATGCAGATTGATGCAACACATTCAATTATAGATTTGCACAAGGTATTTCCGAAAACCTCGCAAGAGATCGCAAAGGAGCATTGTTTACACTTATTTCACATACGATGATTCCTTTTTGGCGTACTATTTTTTGCGGCCTGCCTGGGGACTTCTTTACGCCATATTGATCACCCAAACGCAAATAATTTATTATCACAGCAAAGAAAAAATGGGTTATTTCCCGATTATACAATCGGGTGGGCTCGCTTCTAGTTTCACTATAATTTTTATCAAATCCTGTAGAAAAATGTCTGTTTAATGTTTGGTTAGATCCATATTTCCATTTATGAGGTATTAAGGGTTGTTTTACTTTTGAACAGTGAAAATTTGATTTTTTTCAGTTTATTGTTTTTTTCTAATTATTATTTTTGCATATTTTTAGAGCATGTTCAGCTTGTCATGCATTAACAATAAATAAATCGTTATTTATATAAGAGTTATTTACAATTGTAAGTTTGGTTTTATATTTTTGGACGCACCTTATTTCCGCATTAACAGAGGTCGTTTTCAAATAACAACGATATCAGGCGCAAAATCTGACGCACAATCAAGAGTGGTGAACACCTGATAAAATGCAAAATGTAACAGGAAAGTTTTCCATGATGAAAAATAAAAATTTTCATTTTATTCTTCGATAGTTTTCCGCGAAATCTGCGTAACGAGCGATGGAAAAATGCAATAAACCGCTTATAAAAATGGATGTAATTAACTTTTAGCCCGTAATCAAGAGTGTTGGATGTGTAGCCCATAATCAACAATTATATGGGATGTCCATTCCATCACGCGATTGTAGGTAAAAATGCTTTAGGGAAAAAAAGTTTTGGAAACGTTCGTAATAAATAAAATTATTCTCTGTCAAAAAGGCCAAGGAAAAGCATTACTTACAATTTTCTAAAATAATTTTTCTTGCAAAATTTAAAATTAATATTACTATATTGTTAATAAATCCTTAAATCCATGTTAATTTTAAGTCCTAATTCCAAATACTTTTCCAACTTGTTGGAATGCATGATGAATAACTGATCGAATTAATTCACGATGAGCAACACTGAATTTGAAAGAAAACACTCCTTGTAGCTATGGAAACGAAGATTACTTACTTTTCAAACCCGCTTATCCGTTAGGGTCGCGGCAGCAGCAGCCCTATGGAAGATCTCCAGCGATCGCGATCTTCCGCCATCAGGCGCATGTCCTCCCTGGTTATACCCAAGCAACTCGAACCCAGATTCCCCATGTAGCCTAACCACCTGGTTCTAGGCCGATCCCTTGGTCTCTTACCCACCGGCTTGGAAAATAACTGCCTAGGAAGGCCAGCTTGAGGCGTTTGGAAATGAAGATTCTCTAATGAATTTCATTGAATTGTTTATTATGATTTTTTTTAAGTTTATTTTTTTGATATTGGGTTTTTCAAATATTAAAATTATATTTGATTTTTGGAGAAAGCTTATTATAACATATTTTTAGCCTAATTTTAATACTGATTGTTACTGTTTTCTTGAAAAATTTTTCCCTACCGAAACTGTTTTACCGAGCACCTATCACGCAACTCGGCATTTGTTTGTTGTTAAGTGGTTGATACGCCGTAGATGGTATTACAAGAATGCTGGTTTTTGGGAAGTTTTTACTGATATTTATTGTGGAATTGCACGTGCCTTCAAAATTTTGAACATCTATTGCAAATAAATGTCATTTGTTGCTATCTGTATCTTTTTTCCTATTAAGCACTTGATAAATGCCGGGTTGCATGTTAAATAATCATCCCGTATAATAATTATCCATTTTTTAATCAGAAGTGTTGCACCGATAAAAACAAAAATAAAAACAAAAAAGGTTCTTTTTTAATATTTTTTTAAAACAAAAAAAAAAATCCTTTAAAAATATTAACCACATCAACGACCTTCTCTCTTAATACTTTTCACATTTTTACCTCCTAATTCACCTGGATTTATAGGTCTCAATTAAAGGTGGCCCAAGACGTTCCATAAACGCCAGGGGGGGGAAATAATCTAGTTTTCTTTCAAAAACTGCCCTCTCTGCTTTTTGAACATTTTTAAAAATACTTGCTGATGTTTTGGAAAAAAGTTTAATTTACCATACTATCAAATATTAAGGGGAAATATCGATGTGTTTGTTAAACAGGATCACCGCGCCCGCTATCACGTTGTAGCTGAACAAATTCAACCCTTTTGTTAGGATTTCAGGATGTTATTTCCTTCATTCTGATAAGTTTTCCGTTACCGTAAGTGGAACCCTAACAGAAACGTCAAAAAAATTGTTTTTTGAATCCGCCATCTCATTGTAGTTATCTCTTTATTTTACGTCATAAATGATTCGCTTGATTAATTGTTTAAGACTAAAAAAACACGAACACTACTTACAGAATCACTTCCTCATCGCCGTATGACGAGTATTCTGTTCTCATTTTGTCTCCTCGTATTATAAAATAGCAAAGATAAAAATATTTAATCAATTTCAGTTTATAATTGAAAAAGTTAACGACTTGTTTGTAGATTATTATACAAAAAAAAAGTATCCAAAATTATTTAGATTATGAATATAAGCAGAGAAACTGTTATTCTGATTGGCGACGAGATATAAATATTTTCTTTGCACTTTCGGAGTCCACGAAAATAATTTAAAGCTGGGAATCTTACTCTGTCGATCCATAACCGCAAAGTTTTATTTTTTTATAAAAGCACGTCATCAATGAAGGAAATAATTTATCAATAAAATCCGAAAAATTGAATCCTGCCATTCGGTATACCGATTTAATTGCAGAATACGGGAGGGAAAAACTGATTTTACAAATTATTGTGGCTATATAAAGGCTAATAATTAAGAGAAAGTCCATTCCTTACTGAATTTTAGATCCACGTGTCATATTTAATCTTATATTGAAAGGGATTATCCGATTACAGTTCACTTAAAAATGTAAAGAAAGTCAATTTTAGAATTAATACGGGGAATGAAGCTTTTTTTTATATATATTAATAACCGTCCTTTCTTTTGCTTCTTCATGTTAATTTCTATTTTAATGCCCGTCTAAACGTTCACGTGCCATGCTATAACACGCGCCGCGGATTAAAACGAAATCCATGTTTTTAGCGGGCGCCGGGACACAACGCGACTTAACCTCTTGAAAGCTTTTGCCAATGAACGCTCAACGTGTTCGAACTCAAATCCAAAATGCAACAGCCACAGGAGAAGCGACTATTGTACTGGGGCTTGCCCCACGGATAGACACACATAAATCCAATTTGTCAATACTTGGTCCCGATGAAACTCGAGTGTGCAAACAAAGCCGCCGCCAGACGGAAACGTCAACCCCTTGCATACTAAGATCTTAATCGATGAAAAATAACATCTGCCTTGACAAGAGTGTACACTCGTAGTAACCACCTCGGAAACTGCTAAAATGTTTTGGATACTTCTCGACAAAAGTGAGGGAAGAAGGAAAAGCGACGCCTATTGGCTCTTTAAAATGCAAACAAAGACGTATCATTTAGCCTATTTCAATCGGAGATATACAAACTTTTTATACTGCTTTCTTTGTAAAAATGTATCGTAAATAAACCACCAATCTAAATAAATAAAACAAAGTCGGGTTAGTTACACCATTTATAACTCAAGAACGGCTGGTCCGATTTTAATGATCTCTGATTTGTTGGATTCGTCTCCGCCCCGAATAGCAGAATAACTATTTAAATATCGGAAAAATTCACGGAAAAGGGGGGGAAGGGGGGGGGTGAAAGTTTGTTAACACATTAACTGGTGTTGCACTACAAACGTAATATATTAACCTCTTTTAGGGAGGGAGGTAACAAATTGTAGAGTAAATGGAAATAATGGAGAGTTAGCAGACTATTGAGAAACAGTGGAAAGGCGGCAGAGAAAGCAGCCCCTTCACTCGGTGCTATATCGACTTTTCCAGCACACTGCTTCAACTAAACAAGTGGTGAGTGACCTTGTGGCCGTCGATGCAAATGTGTCAACAGAAGAAATTGCGACTGCCAGATCACACCAAGTGATGAATGCACCAGTTTTGCTTCAAGACCTCGAGAGCAGAGTGTGAATTGCAACAGTTTACCAATTAGAAAAATTGATGAAAAAATTCCGCAGCCTGGATTCGAAACCAGGAACCTCGACTGTCATGGTCGACGCCTCTATCGATTGGGTTATCACAGACACTTGAACAGCCATGCTTTCACTAAATGTCTTAAAAACAACCAAGTTCCCGGTTCACAAGATCGTGAATTTCTCCTATCCAAACCATCAGAAAATTTGATGAACACACAATAAGAAATAAAGAAATTAAACTGGAGCAAACTCCAAACACCAGGTAAAGACTACTTGGTTGTCTTTAAGACACTTAGTGACAGCATTGCTGTTCAGGTGTCTGCGATAGCCCAATTAGTAGAGGCGTCGACCAAGACAGTCGAGGTTCCAGGTTTGAATCTAAGTCGCAGAATTTTTCCATCCATTTTTCTAATTAATTTCATTAACCTGATGCTTGAAGATTGCTCCAGTTTAATTTCTTTATTTCCTAACAGTTTATCAATTGTTGGAATTGCAGGGTACACAGATACAAACGATCATGTTCATCCATCGCCACCCAAGAAGAGAATTTTGGAATTGTTGAATTTTTAGATAAACAAATGAATATTTTAAGGTCAGGTCACACAAAATAGAAGAACTACAGCCATAGCCAGGGCTAAAAAAACGTCAGATCAAACTATTGTTTCATTTTCATTCTATTTCCTCCCACTTTCGTAGCCATACACATTATTGCACACACATTGTTTCTCCGGCACTAAGGTAAACTCGCTCAGCTATTCACAACATTCCAACACGAACCGGGGAGAACTGTTAGAGGGCCATCCATTAGGAACATTTTAAAAGATTTTTTTCGGTTTTTCTATATGAATTTTTACTGTTTTAATTCTAAGCTTTTTAATGTGTTAATTTTTATTGTGTATTCCCAAACAGATATTGCAAACTTTCATCAAAAAAGAGCCCGAGCAACGCCGGGTATATCAGCTTACTTTTTTCTGAATAAAATAAAAACTGTTTTTCATCATAATTTAATTTTCTGAACGGTCTTCAATCGAGCTGATCTGTTAACCAGCACGATCCACTCAAAAAGAGCTAATCTGTTAACGAGCGAGATATTCTGCTATCCAGACATATCTGTAAAAAGAAATAGTACATAAATTAATCTAACCTTAATCGTAACTTGATCAAGCTATAACAAATTTAATTTTTTAATCAACCATCTGAAACTTTCATAATCCATTTTAAGTATTTTTTTCAAGTTCTTTAAAGAAAATCTGTCAGAATTTGTTAGACTGAGGGAGATCTTCGAACGTAACTTCCAAATGAAAAGCTGATTTTCTTAAAACGAATTTGAAATATTTACAAAAAGCGAAACCGGTTGTTAGCCATTTCTCCAATAAAAAAATTGTATTGTAAAGCCTCTATCTTCTTCATTATACAAAAGATTCAATAACTCCGAAATTGTTAACGAATTATTCAGATATTTGTCAAAATTCATGCCATATCAAGTTTTAGGTATACCTCGCCAGATAAACTCATGTTTGTAAAAATTGCAACACCATGAAGGAATGACGCGATTGAACTGCAATTTTCAGCCAATGCAATTTATAGTGTAGTATGCGAATGATTAAAATTTCAGTCACCAAGCATGCGTGGGAAGAGCAGCGCCCTCTGAACTGCTGTTGAAATAGAGGGCTGTAGCGGGACGTTGAAAATAGTACGCTAGTAGGTGAGACATAACGAGGCCTCTTCGACGAAAGAGGGCGACATTTCAACAACTTAAGTCGCATTTTCACTGAGGCAACACAGAACGACATGACGCTTGCTACATGTTTTCTAGAGTTGCCTGTTTCTAGGTGTGTGACTATGTGTCGTAGATTTTGCTACTTGTAGCTTCGTGTTCCTTTAGTTGAAAGACTGTGTGTAGCATTCGGCATTGATGCATGCTACATGTTGCCTAAAAGTTGCCTCAGTGGAAATGCGCCTTTACGCAGTCTGAACCAGAGATCCTTAATTTAACGAGATCCGTATATGCGAATGGTTCGCGCAGCTTTCTTCTGCACAGGTTAGTTGCGAGGATGTTGCCAGATGGCGCTGTAGATCTTGATGATATCTGACGTAATCAAAACGTCATTAGAGCACTGAAAACAGACGATAACGGCGACAAGGCAGAGATTTTAGATATTTCGATGTTTAAAATACGACATATCCCTTACATACGGAAAATTATTTAAATTATAAATTAAAAATTAAAAAAATTAAGAAAGAAATCAAAAAGAGTTCATTTCTATTTAATTAATACAAGAAGTATTGTTATTCGGCCATATTAGTTACCAGATGACAACACTTGCGAATGCTCTCTTGCCATTTGAGCGTTTGTTACGAGATGGCGCCAGGAGTATTTTTGCCATATCAAGTTTGATATGGGAATTTTGCCTGTTGTCGCATCTCGTTAGATTAAGGATCTCTGGTTTGAACGGGGGAGAATCATCCCCCTTCGTGAAGGAAGATTTTCCTATCGTGCAATAACAGCTCGTGTGCAGTGTAACAGCAGCACAGTGATGCGAGTTTGGAGAGAGTGGACCGACGAGAATCGAAAAACTCGGAAATCCGGGAGTGGACGCTGAAAGGTGACGTCAACGCGCGATGAGACACCTGGTCCGCATGGCGCTGACGACCCGTACAGCTTCCTCTAGACACCTGGATTACGTGCAAGAACTCCTTCATACAGGATCCCCCTGACGCAAAACCATCGACGCCTGCGGCTGCAATGGGCTCATGAAGGTAGAGACTGGCATGCAGATTGGCAGCAAGTGGTTTTTCCCGCTTTAATCTATGCCGGTGAACGCTACCTTCCAGAGTGCATTATCGAACGTCATAGTGGACGAACACCCGGAGATATGGTCTGGGGTGCGATTGCGTGTCATGGACGATCTCAACTGCTACGAATTGTGAGTAATCTTAACAGCAATCGGTACATCAGTGAAGTGCTGGAGCCCGAATTCGTTCCTTTCCTTCAAGGCATTCATGGAGCCATCTTTCATCAGGATAGCCTTATGTTCAAGGAATGTTCAAGATTTCATCCGCCCACACATTGCAAGGAATGTTCAAGATTTCTTTTCAGCAGAAGACATGCAGCTTCTTTGGCCTGCACATTGCCGGATATGTCGCTTATCGAACATATGTGGAATTTCTTTGGCCGGCGTCTCGCTCGTGATCCTCGTCCTACAGATTCTACAGATGAACTTTGGCAACACATACAAATAATATGGAATGCTCTTCCCCAGGCAGACATTCAAAATCTGTTTGACTCCATGCCACGTCGTATAGCAGCACTTATTGCACCGCGTGGTGGCTACACCAAATACGGAATTCGGACACTTAAAATTGGTTTTTTGCTTTGAAACTCTAATCATTTATTTGTACCAGTACAAATCGCTTGTGTATTAAATTTCATTTAATTCTGATGATTCCTTCAAGGTGTTGCAATTTTTACAAACATGAGTTTATACAGAAACACAAAAGCGGGTGAATGTTGTTTTTTTTTTGTTTTTTTTTTTGCTTTAACCTCTAGAAAAATTTATGGAGCGTTCATCTTTAATGACGCATCTTTATATACTTCAAAACTATTTGATGTCACAGCTGCAGGAATTTATGTGCATTAATTAAGTTTCCCAGCGAAGCACCACCCCACTATCTGGAAAACCTTTCACGTGCATTTCCTATTTGGATTGCTTAGTAATAACTTCATCAACACTTTATCTCCTAATATAACGCCTCCATTAAGTACTACGGGCTACGTCAACAGATATCTGCCACACTGAACAGTTCTGAAAGAAACTTGGCATTATTAAATTTAAATATAGGAAAAATTATTTATGTTCAGCAGATATGTACAGGGTGTTGAAAATAAACTGGCAGTACTCAGAGCCATCTGCAGCACGATCTCACACACAGAATGACACACAATTAGGTAGAGGGACGTGGCTGACGAGAAAGACTAATGACGACATGGGAAGAAAGATTCCGCGAAAAAAAAATTGTAATTCTAAACGTCGACGATAGGGGAAAAGGTGGCGCTGTACAGTGTATAAAAAAGTTACAAAGAAAAAATAGATCAATACCAAAGACAAAATTGAAGTGAAACGTTCAGCACATTCCCTTTCCAAGTAACACGTGCTGTGGTAATGCAAGACGCATGTGCGTTAAGCTGGTCTTCGAATGTTTTTCGGAACTTTTCCAATGTCTTTACAGCCCAAATTACTGGCTCTGTTACCACCTACGTAGCAGAGAGTCTGCATTACGGATTTTTACCTGCGTACGAAACTACAATTTGTTTTGGCGGAAACTTTCTTCCCATGTCGTCATTAGTCCCCCTACCAAATTTGGACCATTCCGGTTGTAAGATCGAGCTACAGATGACTCTTGAGTATTGTTAGTTTAATAACAAGCATTCTGGCGTTCATGATTCTTGAGATAAAATATTAGCCTACCTATAGCCCATAAAGAAATTGACAGGCAGGCTGAAATAAAATTCTAATAAATCATATTTTGTTTTTTTCAAAATAGCTATTTAATTTTTATGTCGTTTCTAATACCCTAGTTTACCTTGATTCATATTTAATAGTAAAATTTCTTGGTACGAAAATTTTATTTTCTCAGAAATTTACTTGAAAAGTGAAAAAATCTTTTGAATAATTTGCATTTCATTAACTTCATAGATGAGAAATTCAAAATGGGCCAAATATTCTAAGGGCACATTAGAAGTGAAGTATATGTATCTTGTGAAGAGTAAATATTAGCAATCATTCTCGTCATTTGCCTACAATGCGAAGCAAAGAAGAGAATCAACGGAAGAGCAATCGATCATGCAGCTCTGCCGCCCATGTTTTGGAATGCTTAAGCCTTCTTTCCTGGGACTGTAAAGAACACGCACACTTGAATTTATATAAAAATTATTTACTAATTTAATCACACCTGTTTAGGCACAGTGCCATGTTGTCGAAAGCTGAAGTCCTTTGCGACATTTTAGAATACGTCCTCAACGTGTGAATAAAATCTACGCTTTGTAAAAGACTTTTGTTCTAATTTTGAATGAAATGTTTCTATTGCGTTCTATTGTAAGCCCTGTAACTTACATACTATTTTTGCGTATTTCAATACAATCAATTGATACCTTGGTTTGAAGCTTAATCTTCCAATTAAAATTTAAACCACTTGAGAAAGCGTGGTACTGCATTACCATAACGATGTTAATTAAAAACACCGTTGCCGTATTCGCGAAGTCGAACGTTTTATCGCCAATTTTTTTCGATTTTTTTTTTCTTTTTGATTTTGATTTCTTATTCGATAGAGCATCAAAAAGTAAATAAAAGATATACTTGGCACCCAAGCCCTGTCTATTTGGGAACATGGCTAAAATCCTAACTTTTACCGTCATTTTGGCTATGTACCCGAATAGATAGAACATGTGTGCCTATTATGACTTTTCCTTTCGTTTTGATGGTCTATCCGAATCTAAAGTCAAAATCAAAAAATTCGAAAAAAAATTGGCAACAGAACGACCGACTTTGCAGTACTTGAAACTATGCACACCCTGAATCTATAAAGGAACAATAAAACCAGTAAGCACAAATTTACAAAGAATTAATTCAAAAGAATAAATCCAAATCAGCAGCCAATAACATTTCATTAATTAGAAGCAGAATAGCAGTAATCATAGTTAATTACTATTCATAGATAAATGATTTCTCGACTACGAAAACCTCGAACGCGTCATAACCTATTAAATTTACTTTGTATTGTTTAGTTTTTTGCATTCATTCCATTCATTCTTGCAGCATATACCATACGATGTGCAGTATAAGATTCGTTTAATATTTACAAAATAAAGAAGTTGGCCTCAACATACAATTTAATTTGCTATTAAATATTTCAAGTATATTAATAAAAATAGTAAAAGTACGAATTTTATACACTTTTTCTATCCATAAAGCGACACAAGAAAAATTGAATTTTCGCACGAAAGTAAAATAAATAATAAACTCTATCCTACTCTTTCTATTTTCATTAATAATATTAATAAAACTTGAATGCCACGATGAAGCAAACAGGTGCTGAATCTTCTCCTGGACATTTCGTCAATTCTTTCTAATAAGAATCACCGTCTGCAGGTGTAAGGAATGCAAAGGCCGGACCATGGAATCGAGTATTGTCATTCAACATCTGTCTTGTAAATAACGTCAGTCGCTGCAATGTATCACGAGTGGGCCAAGGTGAAAGGAAAACTACGCTAATAGATAAATAAGAAACAAACAGACAAATAAGCAATGGATCATCGATCTCATATTAATCAACTTTATCTTCTTGTGAATAAATGTGTTCTTATTTACATTTGTATTCTAATAGATGAACTATAAATATACATCAACAGCTAACATGATAGAGAATCATACAACACCTTTAAAATGTAAAGAGCATAAAAAGGGAACCAAGGTCGGTTGAAAACATTTGCATATTAAAGCCACCGTGCATATTGACATCTCGTCTCAATTCGCAAAAGTGTTCTAATTTTTCTCTCTCTCTTTTTTTTTTTGTTGGCATTGACTGCAAATAAATTCTACAAAGTCAATGAGGGATATAAATCTGTCATTTTTAACTTAGCCAACTGAGTTATGCGGTAATTTTGAAAACTATCATTTGATTCCAATGAAGAGAAGTTGAAAATCTCCAAGCATATACCACCATAATTCATTTTAAAAATCCTTCTCGTGTTATTTATGCGTCCGAAATGAGAATCCTATGAAATTCTAGTTTATGAAACATTCAAAAATGTTTGTAAAATTCTCTTGCTATGCCTTGCAAATTTTGATGAAAAAAAAATCGCTTGGCCATCGTCTTTAAATTTTTTTACGCTGATAGTAATTTAACAGTGGGAGGGATTACTCTTTTTTATAATTTCATAAAATCACAATGCAGAACTTGCTAAATGATAAATTACGCAAAGTGCGTGATAATTATGACTCTATATCGAAACCCTCTTTAATTATCCCCGCAAGACAAATTTAACTAGTTTTCTTGTAGCCACTGCATGTTAGGCCGAACGTATACTGCCATTTTTTACTTCTTATAATAAGAGAGAACACTATGATTAATTTTCAGAAAATGCTCCTAGCATTATGAATAAGTATAATCATTTCTCGTAGTACGAAACCCTTCATTTCGCTAATGAATTGGTATGAAGTTTTATAAAACTTGCCACTTAAAACGAAAGGAAAAGGGTTGGAATTATCTTATGAAGTTATAATGTGAAATAAAGTTTCACTCCTCTCGCGAGTCAATAAAATCTTGAGAAAAAGAAATATAATTGTTTCATTTTTTTTCCCGACGGTTGATGGGAAAAGGATTTAGATAAAACTTCGGCACGAATCTCCTAGAGCAGTTCGAGAGTAATGTCTTGAATAAGAATCGAAGAAAGAAATCTCGGTGATCTATGGTTTCGATTGCTGGATCATTTCATAGGCG